>APFE030657800.1:298568-310595 GCA_000404065.3 Pinus taeda
CGGGAGTCAATTTGAGGCAAGTGTTCAATTTTATTATGACATATCTTTGAGGTGCTCAATGGACTATGGGCTTTTATCATGCAAAAAAGCCTTTTTTTTGTAATTTTAAAAGCAATGGTGATTATTACACCATTTCTAGATGGATAAATAAATATATCTATATATGGATAAAATATCAAATTCTTTGGAAATTAAATCTAGTAATGACATTGTTAATTGAATCTACTAATGACATTGTTAAATGATAGGAGAATTTGTTAAGGTATTAATTCTTTTTCATTCTTATTGTATTATCTATCACTAAATTGGCATTAAAGTGTAGCATACATCATGCTATCTTTATGGAACATGCTATCTTTATTCCATATTTTTAAATCAAGTATATTGATTTGAATAATCATATGACAGAGTACATTTGGGTATTTTATAATTGAATCTTTCCTCCTCATAGAGGGTTTATTCACTCATTCATTTACACTTTTTTAACTTATATCAAGTTATTTCAAACTTATACATTCAAGTTTCTTTTACTCATGCCATGCTTAGAAGAAGATAATAAAATTATTTTTGAGGATTAAGTATATATTTATACTTATGAATTATATGAGTGAGAAATAAGAATTTGCTTATTGAAATGAATCTCCTTGATTTATAAATATGATATAGAGATGAAATTACGTATGATGCATTTTAGTATGACTTGATTATAACTAATATAATAAATATAATGGGTAGTAGGACTATCACAAGATGGTTATGTTGGACGATGTTGGAAGTATTGAAAAGGTAAGAATTATTGTACTAATGTATTTATAATCATCATTAATCTAGAGAAACATTCCATGAAATTGATCCCCCATTTATGTAAGGAAATATTGATGATTGGATGTAGAGGAATAGGTGAAATTTAGGAATAAGAAGCAACAATATGGCTAGATGCAATCATGGAAATGGGACGACAAGGAATAGCCCACTTATAGGAATTTATGTCTAAGGGAAACTCTAGAAAAGTGGTCTCCATAAGCATTGTTGTAATAAATTGTTTGACCCTAATCAAAGTTCTCATGGGATATGGATCATCACAAGATGGTGTCAAATATTTCGAAATATGTTTCATGATTGAGGAGGTAATGAGATGCTTAGTGTCACATTATTGGGTGGTTTTCGTGAGACATATGCAAGGAAATGTTCTATATGAAAAAATAGACTTGGTGACATGTCTACTTTATACCCTATTAATTCCTCGTAAGGCATCTCATATACTAGTATACTCAATTGTCAAAATAGGCCATGTAAAGTTTAAGAGGTGTGACACCGAGTGTATAAAAGTCTCGGGGATACTAGACTAATTAGAAACTTAGAGCAAATTAGAAATTATTGAAGCATGCTATTTTATTTAATTAAAAGAAAGAAACCATAAGAGGAAAATTTAGGTGAGGATATATATTCATGATTTTTGTAACATATTTAACTAGAGATGAAACTTGTAGAAATGAACCATTAATTGATAAATATAAAATCATTATAACTCACTAAATAAATTTAGCTTTGTAAACATTTAGGAAAAATTGGATGGAAAATATAAAGATATTGTACAAGAATATAGATAGAAATGTAGGGTGGCATGAAATGTTGGTTTAAATAACCAACCCAAGGGGGATTTTCCTTATCATCTATTATTTCTATTTGGAGCCAACCTCCACCGTAACTTTCTTCTCCATTACTTTGTTTTTCATTTTCGGTCAAGATCTTGATTCCTTACTAGGTTCCTTCTAGGACTTGACCTTTTTGTTTCCCTTTCTATTTGGGATCTTCCTTCTATGATTGATATCCATTAACCCCCACTTTTCTTATGCTTGAATTATAAGGTTGAATTAGGTTAAATTGTGAAGGCCTGATTAAAATCTCACCTATTAGTCTTGATACCAGTTCCAATTATCATTTTATCAACCACTTCCCTAGCTACATTTTGTTCAAAATCCATATCTTTCACGGTCTTTTCTCTAGGCGCCATTACCTCTACCTCCCACAATTATTTACTCTCCCTTAGCTAAGTTTTCACCTTAGCATTCATAGGCTGATAAAAATTCCTCGAAAATGAGTTAAATCACATTGACATGTGCCCTGTTACCATGAGGTGAGATATTGAGCCCAACAACATGTAGATGTCTTATCAAGGCACTATATAGGTCATACTCCAACTCAAATTCTTGAAGAAACTGCTGAGGTAACATGAGGTACAATAGTTGAGAGGGGATGTTTATCTCATGTGGAAATTGTAAATAAATTCTAAGAATAGATTTCAAATGTTCGGAACACAAGCGAAAAAATAAATTAGAACATGTACATCACTCATATTTATTAGAAGTTGAAAATGCTATTCAATATAGTGCTAGATAGAAATGAAGCTTGGGAATAAATCATGATGATGTTATATCAGATGCACCTTATAGGCCAAGTACTATATCAACATTTACAAAGGATTGAAGGTGAGATGGGCCCTCCCTCGAGATGTAAGTTGTTCACCTAAGAGTAGCAAAGATCCCATTGTTGTCAAAGAATCACATTCTTCTAAAGTTGGTTGATACACTTTATTGTTGGTTACATATATCTTATTGTTCTTAGTATTTTAGGTATGCTCATCTTAGTAGGCCATACGTGTCATGTATTTTATGTTGTAATTTGTTATAACTCTGATATGAAAATATAAGACACTAGAAATAAACCCAAGAAATAAGATAGAAATGCTTCTTTATTATCAAACCCTTAAGGTAGGGCAACACCATACATTCACTCCTTAAGGAAGGAGAACACTCCACAAACCATATGCTTGTACATACAATAATCCTTGACTACATTCCTTGACCTCCTCCATGTGGAGTCTCTAGCCTCTATATAGGCCTCATACATGCAATACCATGGATCATTACCATGGTTCCCTCATACCATCCACTAATACCATGGGCCCATTACATTATTACTAACTACTTGTGGTCCCTTACATGATATGGGTTAACCACCTTATTTATTACTATGGCCTATCCCACTATTACATTATTACATTATTACCTTGGGTACCTCCCTTGGTACCCCATATTATCCCCCCTAGGTATATAACACTCCACCCCCCTTAGCATGTTTTGTCCCCGAAACATGGGAAGAAGACAAATAATAAGATATACTCAAAAGAGTAGTCCACTGGTACCATGCACGTGCATCTAGCCATCCAAGAGAAAGGTGAACCCTCGATCTTGGTGGTGCCTCACTCGCTTGAGATGGAAGTTGACCATGGAAGCTCTTTGATGTGTAGTAGGTGGATCTTCACTCCTCGCTATCCGTCATATGGGGGTTGTTGTCCTTGTGGCTAATTGGTTTCCATCTTGTTGGTTGTTTTCTTGCGGGCTGATGTGGGTGATGATATGTTGAAGTTTTAACCCATGGTGTCTTTTTGTTTAATTCAGACTACTGTGGTGCCTGTTGTGGTGTCTTCTTTTCCAATATGACTTCAACCACTGAGCCCTCCTCTGATGTATCAGCACCTGTAACCTTTTCTTCTTTAGCCTCTGTTTGTGTTTGATTGTCTATCATCACTAGCTCATCATCTAATATGTCAGACCATGGAACATCTTCTCCTACAGCCTCCTTGGACTCTACCTGTTTATTAATGGAAATATCCTATAATGTAATTTTCTTCTTTTTATACCAGAGCATCATGAATTTCTTCTACACATTAATATTGATAGTACCCGTAGATTTCATCCAAGGATATCCCAAAACAACATCCATATTATCCATCTCTGAAGTATAAAAATCACCATGCAACACATACTTATCGATAGAAAGCTTCAAATCCTTATAAATTTGAACATCCTCATCATCAACCTGTGTATTTTCAACTTGTTTCGCTGGAACTTGCAATTTGTTTGCCAAATTAACATTGATGAAATTATGCTTGCAACTATGATTGATAGAAACAATGATCTTCTCTTTCTGAATTAATCCATGAACCTGTAATAAGGATATACCAGTAGGAAATAGACCCACATGTTTCTCCTTATCTTGTTTTATGGCATGAGACCATCTGTCTAAAAGTAATTTTTCAAATTCTTCATCGGGCAGGTTGAGACACTTCTTTTGGTTAAGTAATCCACACCATGTGGCTGCCTCCTTTCTAAATAGCTCCACTACCCACCATTTCCAATTGTTTTTCCATAATCATTTCTGTTTTTTTATGTATTCTTCAATAGTAGGACCATTATCTTTTGCTGTAAAACCGTGACCCGCCATGAAGAGGGTTTTGAAAAAACTTGGCAAAAATTTGAAATTGTCACAGTTTAATTAATATTGCTCAGAATCCCTATTATGACCTATTTTCAGAAAAGGAATAATCATTCTGCATCTAGCCATGTGATAAAAATCTTGATCCAGGCACTGGAATTTCAGATCTCTGTTGCAACTCTCCCGCTGTCACCAAAATTTCTGCAAAAAGAGCTGATTTTAAATAAACTATATCTCCCTCATCCGGACTCCGATTCAATCGATTGATTTTTTGAAATCGGCTATTTTTTCACATAGAATTCAGATTTACAATTATATTTTGTAGATCTTGCACCAAGACGTCTAGATCTGCACCGCAAACTCGCTGCCCTGAAAAATTGTCTGCAACCCCTCTGATTTTTAGATCAGTGATATCTCTTTCATCCGGACTCCAATTCAACCGATGTTTTTTTTGAAATCAGATATTTTTGCACATAGAATCTAGATTTGCAATCAGATTTTGCAGACCTTGTACCAAAACATACAGATCTGATCTATAAACTCGACGCCCCCGAAATCCTACAAAAAGTAAAAAAATTCTCCACTTTTTTTCCCAAGAAAGTGCTCTGATACCACTTGTCATAACTCTGATATGAAAATATAAGACACTAGAAATAAACCCAAGAAATAAGATAAAAATTCTTCTTTATTATCAAACCCTTGAGGTAGGGCAACACCATACATTCACTCCTTAGGGAAGGACAACACTCCACAAACCATATGCTTGTACATACAATAATCCTTGACTATATTCCTTGAAATCCTCCATGTGGAGTCTCTAGCCTCTATATAGGCCTCGTACATGCAATACCATGGATCATTACCATGGTTCCCTCATACCATCCACTAATACCATGGGCCCATTACATTATTACTAACTACTTGTGGTCCCTTACATGATATGGGTTAACCACCTTATTTATTACTATGGCCATCCCATTATTACATTATTACCTTGGGTACCTCCCTTGGTACCCCATATTATCCCCCCTAGGTATATAACATAATTTTTGTTTCCCAGTAAAAAATTAAGTTTTGATGCGCAAAACAATTTGGTTCTACCACAGGCTTAGTTTCCCCAGTGGCATACCATGGAATACTAAGGCAAAATAATTTATATATTTTATCGTACTTCTAAGGAAATGAACCTATTTTACTTACAAGTAGTAATAATAAAATAGTTATAAAAAAGAATTGACACCATTGTCCACTGGCATTGGCTCATGTTTGTTGAGTGAGGAATTGTAGAGGGTTTTCAATTCTTTCTTTACTTTACTAATTAACTTAACATACACACAATAATAAAATGAATTTGTATTAAAAAATTATGAAGATTATAGAAAAACATTGTTTCTTTCTTTTTGTAGAAATAACATTGGCATATACTTCTCCTTTATCCTCCTCTGCTTGATATGCATGGAAAAAATATTTGAATCAATAGAATAACAAAAAATTAAATGGAAATGAGTGCATCACATACTTAAATGACCATCCATTCTTCATGTGGTGATGGAGTCTACTACATTTTTTAAACAAAATAGAATATTTTATTGAATAAATAATTATAACAATAATAAAATAAAGCATTTAATAAAACTAAACAACTAAATTAGTTGTTGAAATACATGATAGTCTAAATTATTCTAAGGATGCATCATAACCATAACCAATGTTGTTCAAATATTCATCTTTACACTGCAACAAAGAAAAATTTGAATTACACATAAGCTTATGTCGATAGCCTATGGTTCCTTAGTAGTTAATGGTACCAATGTCATCCTTGTAAACTTATAGCAATTGATAGGTGGTATACTTACCAACATAGATCTATTACACAAATACCAATGATGAGGACTTGAAACATGTGTTATATTGTCTTGGAGTTGCAATGTTTATTTTATTATTTTATTCATGGATTTATAAAAAATAATGATGCTTATAGTTTTGTAGGAAATAATAACATTTATGGATCTATAGTAGATAGTGATGTTGAAGGATCCCTACCAAATGGGACTCCACCGTAAATATATGATATATAATAAAAATGTATTTCATAACAACCCATTTCTTCCATAAACATACCATTCTTTTGAATCTTGTAGAATGCATCTAATATGTAATAACTTAATCTACAAGTTATGCAAACAATACAACATCCCTAAACATAGATACCTACCTAATGAGAACTATGATCTTAATGTGATAACTTTGACTAAAAGAACCTATGTTTTCTAAGTGAGAAGCACCAAAATCAACATTCAAATCAAAAAATGATGCTATCGCTAACATCCTTTTTTGGGGTTGATCAAAATTGATACTCATTTGAAAACTTGACCTTCATAAACCGATAAAACCTTAAAATTGACTTTCGAATTTATAAGTGATATTGTTAATCACACAAATTAAATTTTTTGAGTTAAAATTATGACCTCCTTGAAAATTTGGTTTTAAGGGTGAATAAAAAAATTTGGTTGTAAATTAAAAATGATATCATCGAAAAATAAAAAATTAATTAGTTGATTAATTAATATTTTTTGATAAATTTAAAGTAAAACAATAAATTGAAAAAACAATTTTTTAAATAAATTATAATTATTGATGCTTTTGGAAAATATAACACATGAAAAGGAAAATAAAGAAAAATCAAATCATTTTTTCCCAAAAATAAATTTATTTTTTAATGTAATTTAGAAAAACAATTAAAACAAATTATTAAAAAACCAAAAACATACTCATTTATTTATATATATATATATATATCTATTATATATATAGTTTTATAGAAAAGGGAAAGAAAAAATAAAGTAGGTTACAGATATGGATAACAAAGGGATTAAAAAGAATGCAAAAGTATGAAAATAGAAGGAAACAATTTATACAATCATGTCAAAACGATGTGCCATCATTCCCTCTAACCGAAACCATTAGATGTAATTATTTTGATTTTGATTTTGAATATGAATATTTGTTATGGAGTGTAATGAAGCTTGAAGTACAATTTCCTTTTTTCTCTACTCCCCAACATTTTGGTCAATGTCGTTCAACACAATGCTCTTCGCTTGTGGCACTAATTCATAAGAAAACTGATAGTGTGATTATAGTGTTGTGTAGGAAGTTGGATTAGTGGAAATTGAAATTTTAGATCAACCCATTTTTTATTACATCTCTTAGATTTTTAGTATTTCAAAAAAATGTGGTTAAGGTTTTACTTTTTGGTTTCTTTATTAGAGACTTTCCATTTACATTTACATTATAACTAAGTATTCATCCTTAAATAAGTAATGTTTTTTCTTGGATGTGGTTTGCAGGTTCTAGAGATTAGTGACTGATACATTCATGGAAACATTGTTCCAAGAAGATCCACTAAAAGGGATTACTTCCTTCGAGCTCATTAACTTATTCCAAGTCTAATAATGTTGAGGAGAGTTCACCCCATGACCTCTAAATAGTGAGGTGATTTTAATGAATGGAACTCGACCAATTGATCTAACCCTCATGTCTTAGGTAAGTAATGTTAACAAAGTATCCATCCTAAAGTAAATAATTTGTTTGATGTAATTGGAAATTATAAAATTGTGTTTTTCAACAACTATGGATACAATTTGTTGGTTTGAGAAACTAAAGATATTTACCAATGTTGAATTGAGAACTAGGGTATTCTTTGTATTCCCATAAATTAAAACTTTTTTCATTATGTACAATAGTGGTTTCAAGTGGAATTCATTGAATCTAATTAGACATGAAGGAAGAAATATTATACTTACAAATTATTGAATTAACTTGCACATTACTTACAAATGGATTTATATTTCATTTCGATCATGGAGTGGATGATCTCATGCTAATATATTTGACATAAAAAATATCTATCCTCATCATTGTTACTAGAGTGTGAATATAAAATTGTCTTTATAAACATTGGTTCATGAGGTCTATCCTCTATTATATCTTTATGCTAAAATGAGAAATATTATTCTTCAAGAATACATGTTAATGTGGAGGCCATTTACAATGAAGAGGATACCAAAACATGTGTGCTTAAATAATTTTTATCTACTCGAAATGTTTATATTCTTTCTTAAGCCTTGATGATCATGTTTCTATTTCATTTATAGTTATATAATTTTATTTTCTCATGACACTAATGTTAGAAATATTGTTTCATTGATGGAAAATGCAAAAAACAATCAAAGACGACTGTAAATGCATAGGTGGTTGCAAGAAGAATGATAAAATAATAAGATCAACTCAAGGATTTCAAAGGAAAATGTGATCAAGGTGCTGAGACTTTTGAGCCATTCTCTGTATAGAATATCATTTCAAGTGCTCTTGGAAACTACTCAGATGGATATAACTATGAAATATCTTCCCAGTGGTATATAGAAGTTTGGAAATGGCCTCCTCGATCAAACATTATTGTGGGACAAAGATTGGGAATTAAAATAGGTGAAAAGAGTAAACAAGCAAGGTTTGAAGTAGGGCCTTGATACTCTTTGACCCCTAACCTAGTTCAACCTTCATTCCTAGTCAAAGTTTGGGCATTTGAGAGCTAGGGTAGTTATGCAGTAGGAAAATCAGTTTGAACCCTAACGCCTGACCTTGTGTGACCCATTCGAGCTTCTAGCTGTGTCAGGAGTTGGCTTCAGGAGCAGGTGCACAAAAATTAAATTCCATGCATATTTGACAACACATCACATGCCACATGTCTATCCTAACCCATCAACAAATATGTGAGGGCCCATGCCCATAAGTGGTTTGACTACAAAGTGAGCCCCGTGTTGGGTAGTATTAGCGAAACAGGCAATTGAAGATCGATGGCCCAGATTAAAGTGGGACCTCCTTAATATTTACCACCAAACAAGATTAGGGGTGTCTCATAAGAGCTTCCACGTAAAATGGTTTCACATTAGAATGACACAACAAACATTAGTTGACAGGAACTAGAAAATAGCATTCAATATTTCCATCTCGAGACATAGATCTAGGAAGAAACCCCTTAGATAATTCTCCAAGTGATACCTTCAATTATTGTCAAGAAATATACAGGTGAGTAAAGAAAAAAATAAGCAAGTTGACTCAGCTTAGGACACCCTCTTCCTCCATACTCTCGGCCACATGGACGAATTGAATAAAGACAGATGACACAATCTTATTAGGTTATAGAGATGATATGGAGACACAGTGGTAGCATGAAATGGCCCAATTTGAATGTCACATGTGGTATTAATCAATGAATGACACGCGGCATCCTTGAAGAGGTGGGAGACAACTAGAAAACATAGGTGGCATTGTCATGAAAAGGATACATAATCCTCAGAAGAAACCTCATCAGAAGACATAATCTCGAAATAAACAATCCTCTGAAGAAATTCCTTGGAGGTTTTTCTGAGAATGCACAAGAAAAATGTCTAAGAAATAAAAGTCTAAGGCATTATTTCTCAGTGGACGTCGGAGGTAGGTTTTCCCGATGAAAATATTATTTGATATCTGTGTCAATGGCGTGGTCCCATGGGAAATATTACCCAACATGAGATAAACCTTAGAATAAATGACCCTAAAGGAAACCTAGATCAAAAGAAAATATTTTGGTGATAATTAATGGAGTGCTCCATTGAGTTTTTCTAGAGATATATTTTGATGATAAATAAATGTTGTGAGCCAATTTTGAGATGACAGCAGCTTTTATACGAACGTCAAGTCTGAGGGTGAAGAGATATTATGAATGATAGTTCAATCCCTTCAGGTGTAGAGCAAAGGGACCGAATACAGGTTATATGTTGTGGTTCTATGATAAATTGCTTTTGGCCTACATGAGGACATTTCACATGCACGGGTCGACAACTTGTAAAATTGGTGTTTATGCGATATTTGATGAAAAATCATCAAATAGATAGTTCATAAAGTTTAAAGACAAAGGCATGAATGATTTCATGCCTTTGATAAATTTGTAGTCAGCCAAATTTAGAAGAAACACTGCTAAAACCTGTAAAATTCTAGAATGGAGGAGAAAAGTAGTTGAACTCATATTTTCTCATAGAGACAAAATAGAAGACTTAGAATACTTATTGTGCACATCAAGAGGAAATTCTATAAATAGAAAAAAAGAGAGGTTAATGAGATCAAAACCTCTAATATGTGAAAATCATGTGCAACTTCGAGAATTAAAAATATTATTCCTAATTTCTATATAAGAAGAATCAAATTTGAAAGAGATGTTTGTTCAAAGACTTGGTGTGTTGGTTGTGATTATTTAGAGGTGGATGTGGTGGATTGATTAGTGATCATAGGTTGTTGAAGGTTGTTATGCCCCTATACTACTAGTGTAACCCCTTATTATTATTAGTACAACCCTCTTATTATATTGATATACCCATGTAGTGCCCATATTATTACTATTGTGCCCCATAGAAGCCCACTATTATTATTATTGTGCCCTTACATTATTATTGTTATGTAGGCTCTGATTATATAATGACCCCTTAGACTCCTATATATAGAAATGAGGTCTTTTCATTTGTATCATCCAAGATTTGTTCATTTATGTAATCTAAAGGAAGTTGCCCCCTCGAAGAGGATGAATTCTAAGGTGTTGATCTATCTTTTCTATCTTTTGTTGAGTTGGTTTCATTACATTTGGTATCAGAGCTTTGGATTCTAGGGTTTCGCTGCTCTAAACATTTCATCGTGGCATTTTCACTATAACGTTTTTCTGCGACGTTTCAAAAGTTGAAGAAAAACACATTTGAGAAGACAAAGCGCTAAATCTCAGGTCCAAATTTTAGAAATTTTCGCGCATTTGTGGAGATATGATCTGAATAAGTTGGTCTTTTTGCAGACTCTTGAATTACATTCCAAATAGGTGACCCGGGGAAAATAATTATAACTTTCTCTCTGAGCATCGGATTGAAATTTGACAAAACGTTTTAGAAAGAGGGTGGACTGTAGTTTCTTCTAAATATTTTTCAGATCCAAAGGTCCATATAGTGACATGTGGCACTTCATACAAGTTCGCTCTTCGGGAGAGGTCTATCATCAGGTCACTGTGGGATATTTGGCATAACTCTTCATTGGAGAATCCAATTGGGGCCAGACTGGTGGCATTGGAAAGAGGACACAGAGGGCTACTACAAGTCACAATTTCATAACTTAAAGATATGAAAGTACAGAGTTACAGTTGTTTCAACATAGAGCTCCTAAAATCAAGAAAAAAAAAGATGAGGAAGTTTGATGGGAAGGATCTGGTAAATTGGATACTTCAGATGGAGCAATATTTTGATCTACATGGTGTACCACTGTTACAGAAGGTATGTATTGCATCTTCATATTTAGAACCAAATCAATTTTATGCTATAAAGGGCTTTGTTCTCATAAACGACTTGTTACGTGGTCAATTCTCATAGAGGAAATGATAGCACATTATGAGGATACAAAGAGCAACATCTTCTTTAGAGGAACATCACAACAATTGGAAAGAGTAAAAGGGCTTTGTGACATACTAGAAAGTAAAATTATGGCAACAATGAATTGTACCCCTCACAGCTATGAAGATGGAAGTATTGTTTCGCCTAGCCTTCCACAACCTACAAGGGTTACACCACAACAATTGGAAGAAAAAAGAGAAAAAGGGCTTTGTTACAATTGTGATAGCAAATGCACTAAAGGTCATAAGTGGGTTGAGAAGAAATTATTTTACATAGAGTATGAAGAGGA
>APFE030657803.1:616-55480 GCA_000404065.3 Pinus taeda
AGAAAATTTTTTTTTGGACCCTATATTAGGTTGGGCGAACCTACCTATGGTTTTCGGTCCACAGGTTTGGACTCGATGGTTTTCGGTCCATGGTATTGGATGCTTCGGCATGTATAAATATGTATTGTAACATTGAAAGGAATATAATGAAAAATCAAGCTGGTAGTCGCGGTTTTGAGATCCAGTGGGAAATCTCTGTGTATCTGTGTTTTATGTGTTATGCTCTCGCATTTTTATTTTTCTTGTGATTTAGAATTCATATGCAGGTAATTTCTGTACGAGGTTAAAACCTACAACATTGATGACTGGACTATGGTTAGGATTATATCTACAGGATGTTATGATTATTTTTATACATGTATTATGCTAATCTGGTCAGTCTTGCAGATGAGATATCCTCCCCGAGTTATACTAAGGTATGCTGGTTTTTTTATGATTTGGTTTAGCTAACATAATATGCTTTATAGGAAGAGATCAATATGACTAGAAAGATGGTAGACTACAAACATTCTCGCTATGAATCAGATGAGGAGCATGGTGTTGGGAACTCTTCTGACTTAGTAGACAAATTGAAGAGTTTGAAGGAAGAAATAAGGAGTTGTAAATCGGATAATGAAATAATCATGCAGGCACAGAAGAAACAAGTATAAGTCAATGCAATAAGCCTTCATAGTTTGTCAGACTTGTAGAGGTAGGGACCACTCCAAATCAACTGTGGACATGAGAAAGGGATTAATGGGGCATTTGGAAGTAGGTCTCATGGTGGTCATAGGTCAGATGTAGATGACACAATTAGAGAGGGTATATTCTTTGATACTCGAGATACGAGAGGTGATGGGCACAAGTACTATTCTAGTTCTGGTTTTGACAAATATCATGATCTTCATGGTTATCACCCTTATAGGAGAAGTGATAGGGAATATTTATCATATGAGTTTAAGAAAGTGAAGCCAACAACTTTTGATGGAGCATTAAAGAAGACTGAGGATGCAAAGGATTGGTTACTTGGTATGAATAATTTCTTTGAATTGCATGAGTATATAAATAATATGAAGGCCATAATAACTATCTTCAGCCTCAAAGGGAAAGAAGGTATCTAGTGGGAAGATGTAAAACAGGTCATATACATCAGGACATAGGACTTTAGTTGGCATGAATTTAGGAGACTCTTCAGAATGAATTACTTGTCAGAAAGGTACTACGACAAAAGATCCAAGGGATTCTATGATCTTAAATTGGGATCAATGACAAAGGAGGAGCACACGACCAAGTTCTTGGAGCTATTGAGGTATGTACCGTATCTTAAAGATGAAAAGGCTAAAGTTCAGAGATTTGTCAGTGGATTTACATTAAAATTTAGAGAACAAATTTAGTATGATGAGCCATAGTCACTTGAGGAAGTTATTGGGAAACTAAAGAATTTCTATGAATAGTCAAAGTGTAAGACAAAATATCAGCAAGGATGGAAAGGGAAAGATAAAAATAAAGGTAAATGGAAGCCGAAAAGAATAAGGCCTCATAATGTAAAATAGAAAGAGAATGTTGCACCGCATAAGAAGTTCAATGTAGAAGGATAGGGAGATGGGTCACAACAACAAAATAGAGGTGATAGTACAAGACGGTTGGAGTGTTGGACATGTGGGAAGGAGAATCTTAAGAGGGATTGTCTACAGAATCACAGTGGTATGCTTTTGGGTATGGATTGGCTATATCATCATAGGAATAAAGTGGAATGTTATGACAAATCCATTGAGTGATTGGATGATAATGGGGAGCAGATAATTTTGTAGGGTAACAAGAAAGAAACATCAGTTAGGAAGGTGACAACTATGTACGAAAAATGCAGTCATAGAAAAGGGTTTGTTTTATTTGTAGTACACATTTCTAGTGATAAAGGTAAGGAGGATGAGGATTCAGATGTAATGCACATGTACCTGATCTTGAAATAATTTCAAGATGTTCTTCCAAAAAATATCTTAAAGTTTCCACCTCACAGAGAAGCAGACTTCTCCATTGAGTTAGGACCAGGGGAAACACCAACAACAAACACACCATATAGGATGAGCACTCCAGAGTTAGTAGAGGTGAAGTTGTAGTTGAAGGAAATTCTTGATAAGGGATACATTAGGCCAAGTGTATCACCTTGGGGTGCACCAGTATTTTTTATGAAGAAGAAAGATGGTACTCTCAGGTTATACATTGATTACAGGAAGTTTAACAAGGTGAACATCAATAACAAGTATCCATTTCCAAGGATTGATGACTTATTTGATCAGTTAAAGGGAGAAACAATGTTCTCAAAGATTGAATTGAAATTTGGATATCATCAGGTATGCATTAAGGAAGAGGACATTTACATGACATCTTTTCGGACTAGGTATGGGAATTATGAGCTTGTTGTAGTTCAACTTGGTTTGACTAATGTTCCATCTACATTTATGTTCTTGATGAATGGTGTGTTGCATCCTTATCTGGACAAGTTTGTTATGTGTTCATTGGTGACATCTTGATATATTCTAAGAATGAGGAAAATCATGTCGAGAATTTACCAACAATGTTGATACTGTTGAGGGAGCATCAATTGTATTCTAAGCTTAGTAAATGAATATTTTTTCAAATAGAGGTACATTACTTGTGGCATGTGGTATCCAAGGAAGGCATAATAGTAGATCCAGAGAATAAGAGCTATCATGGAGCGGGAAGCTCCTAGATATGTGGATGAGGTAAGATCATTCATGGGGTTAGTAGGTTAGTTTAGGAGGTTCATCAGGAACTTCTCTCGCATTTCATATCCTATTACATCATTACAATGTAAAGGTAAGAAATTCTAATGGAAATAGGAATGTGCAACAAGTTTTGAGTAGTTAAAGCAATTGTTGACAAACACTCGAATGTTAAATATTGCAAACCCAAAAAAAGAGTTTGTAGTGGGTATAGACGCTTTATAGAGAGGACTTGGTGGAGTCCTTATACAAGAGGGATAGGTAGTATGTTATGAGTCACAAAAACTAAATGATCATGAGGAGAACTATCCAATCCATGATCTTAAGTTGGCATCAATCATTCATGCATTGAAGATGTGGAGACACTATCTTCTTGGAAGGAGGTTTGTATTGATGAGTGATCACATTAGGTTGAGATACTTGTTTGACTAGCCAAATCTAAATGCCAGGCAAGCTAGATGGTTGGCTATGATCAGTGAGATTGACTTTTAGGTTAGATATATCAAAGGTAAAGAGAACAGGATTGCATATGCTCTTAGAAGGTAGATACAGGTAAATCACATTACAACTATGAGTTATTATGGGACGAACTTATAGGATTAGATTTTACAGGACAGTCAGAAGGATGACAAGTATAAAGAGCTTATGAACATGTTACAATAGAGTACAGGTACAGGTGCATAAGATGCAAACTAACATCTCTCAGTAGATGACTTGATCAAATTTAGGTACAGGATATATGTGCTAGATAATAGTGAGCTCAATAAGATTATCTTGAGGGAGTTTCTTGAAAAATCATATTCAAGCCACCCAGGATACTAAAAGACATTGACAATAGTAAAGAAGTTTTATTATTGGCCAAATATGAAGAAGGATGTGTCAGAGTTTGTGGCTAGATGTTTCAATTGTCAGTAGGTAAAGGTAGAATGTAAGAATCCAAGTGGATTACTACAACCGATTGTGATTCCATAATGGAAATGAGATGTCATTTCCATCGATTTCATCATAGGTTTACCGAGGACATCTAGGCAAGATGATTCCATCATGGTTGTGGTGGATAGGTTGACCAAGGTAGCACAATTCATTCAAATGAAGACTACGTATTCAACAAGTGATGTGGCATAGGTGTTCATCAGATATGTGTTCAAATTGCATGGTGTTCAAAAAACTGTTGTATCAAATAGGGATGTAAAGTTCACTTCCAAGTTTTTGAGGGATTTGGTTGTAGTTTTACGTATAAAGTTGGCATTCAGTACAAGTTATCATCCAAAAACCAATGGAAGGAGAGAGAGGGTCAACAATATATTGGAGGACATGTTGAGGATGTATATGATGCATCAACATAGGACATGGGAGGAGTGCCTTCCATTATTTTAGTTTTCTTATAACAATGGTTACTAGGAGTCTTTGAGGATGAGTCCGTTTGAGGCACTCTATGGGCAGAGTTGCAATACTGCCATCATTTGGAGTGGCCTGGTGAATAGGGTATTGATTCGAATGGATATGTTAGTAGAAATGGAATAGGAAATGTAGGTAATAAAGAAGAATGTAAAGGAAACATAGGATAGATAGAAAATCTATGTAGATTGGAATAGGTTCTTTAAGGAGTTTTAGGTTGGGTAACATGTGTACTTGCGCATGAAGCCAAAGAAGAGCTCCTCGCAGATTGGATCATGTGCCAAGATGGAACATGAGTTTTGTGGACCGTTCAAGACCCTTGAAATGATTGGACCAGTATCCTATCATTTGCACTGCCTCCGACAATGAAAGTCCATGATGTTTTCCACGTATAATTGCTTAAAAGGTATGTTAAATATGTTTATCATGTTATTAACTGGTCTATATTGTAGGTGGAGCCATATGTATAATTCTAGGTGAAACCTCAATGTATATTGCAGAGAAAGGTGCTCATGCTCCAGAATCAAGCAATTGAGCAAGTTAAAGTGTAGTGGATGCACTTTGGGCCTAATGGAGCTACATGCGAGATGGCAGATCAGATGCAGGCTATGTATCCTTCTTTATTTGTTGGTTGAGTGAATGTCCTTGATATATGTTTTGGGTATGTGTGTTGGTGATATTTTGGTATATGTACATATGTATATGGATGTAATACCACCATGAGCTATGATATAAAGCTTTAAGAAGCGGTATGGGGGTCAGGTTAGTATGATTTTCATGTTATTATGTTATCATGTTGGTTTTTTTCTTAGTAGGCAGATCAATGTTAATAGTACAACAAGCTATGTTATAAAGATCCGTGGGAAGTATGTTTTTCTTTCAACAGTCTTATTGGTTGTAGGTGTCATTAAACACCAAGGATGGTGTTACCCCAAGGGCGAGGGTTTTGTAACAACCCTAGTGAAAATTCCATGTAATAAAAGCTAATAAAGGAAAAATAGTAACCACGGTTATGGGACACTTAGTCCAAGTTGAATGTTGGGAAAAGCATCCCAGTGGGTGATTATTTCGGTTATTATGGCAAAAGGAAATTAGCAAAGGCTTTGGAAAGATAAAATGACATTTTTAGCAATTTATTTATGAAATAATGGAAATTAGAAGGAAATGAAGGTGAAAGGACATAGTTTGCAACATGCATGTGAGGAGGAAAATGAAGGAAAATAATGGAAAAATGAAGATAATAGAGGCCACATTAATAAAAAGCCTTATGAGGATTAGTTGGTACCTTTTGTCAATTCATTTTTTGAGTTCTCTCTCTATTGACTCTCTTTCACACTCTTGGACACAGAGTTTTCTTGGAGCACTTTAGCTTTGGATCAAGAAAGGAAAAGAAGAAAAGAGGAAGAAAAGATCAAGAAAGGAAGAGCGGGATCAAGAAGATACAATGGGTTTACTTGTAGGTATTGATTTTCATGTGTGGTTTCCTTGCTATATTTGGCATGCATGGTTACACATGTGTTTTCTCAGTTCTCTTTCTGTCATGGGCATGGGTTACTCCATGTGTGACAGTGTTCTTTAGCCTTTCCTTAACATTTATGTATAACCATGGTGACATGGAGTTCTCATGTTTTGGTTGAGCTAGATTGTCGCATGGATTCAAAGCTGAGTGAGGTGGATCTATGAATGAAAGAACACATGACCTAGTAAACCCTGAACTTGAATGTAGATTACGATAAAGCCATTGGCCTAGTGACACCTAAACTAGACTACGGGTTGCCGTAAAGCCAGGTATTGTGTGCCTTGGTGGGCCTAGGAATCCTTGAACGATGAATGGAGGGATATACAGTAAATCCTAGAGGTGGTTTCCCTTGAGCAAGCCTAAGAATCCTTGCCGGTGAATGGTGGAATATAAGATAAATCCTAGATAGTGGTGTCTCAACTATGGCCTAGTGACCCCTAGATCAGACTGTGGGTTGCGGTAAAGCCTAGAGACTAGGAGACATGAAAACGCCTCACTGTGTAGGTGGATAAATCTGATGGAATCCATGCTTGTTTATGGCCTAGTGATTCGGTGAGGATTGTGGTAAATCCTGATTTTGTTGATTAGGGTGAGGTGGTTTAGCCTCGAGAAGCCTTCGTTGGTCCTTTTGGTTTGAGTCCCACATTCATGCTTTTAATATGGCATGGGGGTGATTGACTGAAGAGATACTTGGCTCATCCACTCTACGGTCAAGTGGAACTTGGTAGTCCCATACAATGTTGGATTTTTCATTATTTAATAAGAGTTTATTTCCTTGGTATTTGATGAGAAAATGTATTGTATTATATGTGGATTCTATGGCTTTTGTATCCTCATTATTTTTGTTGTTTGTATGTTGGCTATGAATATGCTTGATGATAATTATGGTGTATGGTTCTCATCATGTTTTGATTTGTAAATGAATGAGAAGTGAATATATGACCCAATAGATGATAATTTAGCTGATTTGATAAGGCACCAATACTTCTTAGTGATTCTCAAATAATTATAAGATCCCTATGCTAAGATCTGTTATTATGACCTGTAGAATGCATATTTTTGCATGTTTGATGAAATGCCTATCATGGCTAGTAGGGGTCCACTCAAGTCCTTTTTTAAGAATTTACATTGGCATCATTGTCTCTATGTTTCTTTTAATTTCTTTGAATTCCATAAAGTTATAGGAAGTGACTCGGTCCTAGCCTTGAAATTTTCCTCAAATCTCGCAGTCATTGGCATAACATTGGTAGAAAATGTCTAAAGTTGCACTCAGGCAGGCTCATGGGAGCGACTGGCACCCTTAGTGACTTGGAGGGCTTGGAAAGGGAGCAACTGGGGCTATAGGTCCTTGAACTGCAGAGTTACCTCAGGAGTTGGTCACCTGGAATAGTGGGGTTGATCCTAGAGGTTATGTAGGATGTGTGGATGGTATGTTTGGTTATGTTTTGTTGGTTCCACCTCCTTTAGGTGACCTAGGAGGTTGAATTAAATCATAGTAGCCTCTCATGATATGTTTACCCTGGTTGGCTAGTTACTTGGGTAGATGTGGGAGGAGGGTGGTTACAGCTCACGATAAAGAAAAAATCGACAATACCTACAATAAGAATAAAGATAACATCATATACAATTAAAAAAATGTTAAGCCATTGGGAGATACCCTTATAGATCTGAGCCAAGGTACTTTTAGATACTTTTAGAATAGAGTTAAATTTGCATATAAAAATGCTGTAATACAAAGTTAGCTATTTCATTTTATAATTCCAAAAACATTTTCCTAGACTATTTCTGAAAATTTTGAGCACTTTTATGAAGTGAAAAAATACAATATCGGTTCAATCCCATTCAAGGAATAACCATTGATGATTTTAGTTGGTATTAGTAATCCTTGTGTTGCATAGAATACCTCATGTGCATGAAAATTCACACCTTCAACCAATAATATCCATATGATTTTTAAATATTTTACCCAACAAAAAATTTCCACCGATTTTCACATCTACTAAAGAATTAAAAAATTGCACATGATATGGATTTTTCAATGACTCTTCTTCATACATACCAAAATTTTTTTCTATAATAAATGCGAAAGTACATGCCTAGATTTACAGTAAAATAAAATGGATTTGTGTTGTGTACCATAAGTCCATCCATTTGAATGATTTTTTTTTTTTCAATACTGATGAAACAACCATCTCCCAATAAGGGAATCACATCTGAACTATTTCCCATGAAATATCCTCACTTGATTACTGCAGTGCATCTTTTTGTGTGGTATTCATCTGACCCACTCAAAGGTAATTGTGATTTTATTTTAAATAATGAAGGATGATGCAACATAAGCTTCCCAATTTAATATGTATACACTACTTGAATAAATAGAACATCATCCATACTACATGTCCATGTACCACTGGTACCAATAGTGTAAATAATTGGATCATTATTGTAAGCATCTAGGCATGTCAACCATATAGATGAGTGACATCAGAGTTCATAAGGTTTTCTTGTATTATTAAGTTGGAACTAGACATCATTACCACTAGATTGTACTTCATTATCATTCCAAGAATCATTTTTAACCCTTTTAGATAATCTCTATGACTTTCTTCATTATATGGCTAATTTTTGTTTCATTTGGCTTTGTTTTCCTTGCCTAACATCTATTTCAACAACTATTCAAAATTATTCTTCTACAACTTCTGGAGGCAATGAATTTTGTTCTTTATGTGGCAATGGATTAAAGTTTGTATTGAACATGATTTATTTTATAAAATGATGTAATCTATGGTAATGACAATATGCCAAAATGGGCTACATAGGTTACACATGAAATCTATAAATTGGAAACCAACATTGGGTAAAGAAATATATTTCTTTATGCATGATATAAATGATATACTAACCCTTAATATAATCTTTGATTTTGTTTCTCCTCATGTGAGATACAATTTCTACATAAAATAAATTGAGTTCTAAAAGATTTCTGCAATAAAATATAGTGATTTTGGCTAAAAGAAAAGGCACAATGTAAATTAGAAAAGAAATGTAATAGAGATTTTTGAGTGGTTTTCTTCAACAAACATGGATAAAGGTCACGAGAATATTGAGTAGAAGCAGATATAAAAAAAAATCATCATTCTGCAAATAAATTTAAATGTTTCTTGCTCGTGACTTCCATCATCTTGCAGTCCATTTTGGTTTGATCTCGAATCACATCCGATATTAGATCAATTTATGTTTTCGTTTGTTCATATAAGGTTAAGAAAGGTAGATGACCAAAATAATCCAATATGGTTTGATAAATTGTTTCGAGTCCTAAAATATTTATGCATAAAATATAGTCATCCTGGTTAGAAAAAAATGCACAATGGAAATTAAAAAAAGAAACGTAATAGATATTTTCCAGCAATTTTCTTCAACAAACCTGGATAAAGGTCACAAGAATCTGAAACAGAAGCATATATAAAACAGAAACATCATTTTGCAGATAAATCTAAATGTCTCTTACCAATCATTGTCATGATCTCGCAGCCTCTTCTGGTGCGATCTGGAATCACATCTAATATGGTTTGATCTAGAATGTCATCCTAAATTCAACTAGGGAGATCATAAGGGAGTTCACAAAGGCAGAATGAGAGCAGGGAAGGCCGACAACTGAAGTTCACCTTGGTAAGTTGAAATGGGTGGAAAAATAACTCACTAAATGAAAATTCAATTTTTTTAGTTAACCTCACCTACTTAAACATGTAAACCACACCAATTAACCCAACATTGTAAAACATGTAGCCGAGAATGATTTCTAGTAGGATGATGATTTTGACTAATTTGGAGATACACCCCTAATTAGAATTTATTAATTTTTAATCATTTTCTTATTTAGGATACATTTCAAGTCCGCTAGATTCTTATGTCATTAACCAAGAGGAATCTTAATTACCCAATGATGCCCTAAACAAATAAGTGCTAACAATCCACATAGGAATGGCATAAGAACCAACTAAAATGAAAACCGAAACAACAAGACATGGATGTAGAGATGACATCCCACTAGAAATTAGGGTAAGGTATTATCTAATGAATAGTCGACTTGTAAAAAGAGAGATTTGTTAGTGTTGTCTTGTTGAGTTCCTATCTTTCTTGTTCCGATTACATTAGGTTTTGAATCTAGTTTTCTCTTTTGAAAAAGTTGAATTTGTGTGTCAAAATCAATGATTTGCAAGATTAGGTATTGTTTGTGAAAATTACTTCTTATATTAGTTTTGACATGGAAAATCATTTTTCTTTCTAGTGATGAATTGTTCATGAACCATATTTTTGTTGCATGTGAATTGATAGCATTCCATTAAATAAAATTCCTTTTTAATCATCATTTGTTTCTTGTTGAATTTTTGAGTGATTGTATGAAAATAGAGATTTCTTGTTTTCTTGAGTTATTGGGCAAAGTGAAAATTTGAAATTGTTTTCAACATTCAGGTGATTTGCAATTGCATATCTACATTTTAGGAAAAGGATTATAGTGGGTTTTAGAGTTTTTTTTACATTTCAGTTCAAAAAGTGAAAGACTCTTTCCTTACTTTAGATATATTTTCATTGAAACAAAAATATTATATCATCATTTTTTACTACATTGGGATCGCGTGAAGTCATAATTTCATCGAGTTTCATGTCCATTATCTTTGAGTAAACAACAACTAATAAAATCAATATAGAAAGTTTATTCTTAGGGATATTTTCCACCTACAGTAGATTACGTTGTAGTGCTTTGGAATAGGGAAGCGAGTAAACTTTTCAAAGCTGCAAACAAACACTAGAATCTTGCGATAGGGAGATAAATCCATTTATTTCAGTTTTTCTCTAGGAAGCTCCCCTTACAAAGAATTCCAACACGATATCATATTAGACCTGGTGAAATGATCATACTCACTTCATTAGCTATGGTATAGTGATTTACACGTATTACAACGGTGCTGAAAGGTACTTGGGGTCACTTGAAAGTAAAACTCCAATTAACCATGTTGAGGAACTTTCAAGGGGATTTATCTTTGTTACTCTGCTCTTGCATGTACGTTTGATCTATGACTATCTACCTGGGTTGAATTGTTGTTTTTGGTAACCTTACTGACCATAATCCTTAGGCTACTACACGAGGTTATGGCATAGGGAAGGTCTCATTGTACATGGAACAATCGTTTACTATACACACTCAGACGTTTTGGAGGGTAATATTTACTCGAGATGGCATAAGTGAAGTTACTTGCACCATATTGTTTCATTAAGAAGGTTGTCAGTGTAACCGGTTCCACTTGCTATATCTACATAGGTTTGGTAATTTAATTGATGTTAAATTACTTACATAAATTATCTTCCAGGGCTAGTAAGCTGATGAAGTATAAGTGCACTATATGTTCTAGAAGCCTTTTATTCTAAATTAAATTGAGTTATTAAAATGCACATGTCTTCTATGACTAAATTAGTTATTCCTAGAAACTAAGATTAACTCTACAATGATGATCACATTCTCTTGCTTAAAACTACTTTTTCTTATCGAAATATCACACTTTGCTTTGAAATAAAAATCTCACACGATATAAATGAAACTAATTCCACACTTTTCATAAGTAAACATTATATACACACACTCAATTGCAGAAGAAAAAACTAGTATTAATCTCTTCATGCATATGTTTAAATAGAAATCATAATTTGATGAACACAAAATGGAACAAACTCATGCTTAAAACACATTCACACTTTCTTGAATTAAAGATCACACATACTTGAAATTTAACATCCAATTCCGCAAATCAAATCCACTGTCTATAACAAAAATAAAGTCCTATTTAACTAATTAAAGTATAAAATTATGTCACTGCTGCTAAGATCTATCGACGTTCATACAAAGTCTATGAACAAAAGAAATGATTAGTAGAATGGACTAAATTCAAATTTCTGAAAAAAATATTAACTCTAAATTAAAATCCTACTCACCAACTATTCTACAAATCTATATCAATCTCGCTTCACTCTACAACAAAATGATTAAGCAATATTAATAAAACAATCCTAAGCATTGATTTAAAAATCAAAACTAGGCATTTAAACAAACTAATGAAATGCTACAACAAAATAGAGAATTAAAATGCTATTTACAGTTAATGAAAACCTTACAACTTGAGGGGTCCCTCCTGCGAGATGTAGGCAATAGAACATCTCTTCTACAAGACTAAATATGCATTGATACCATGCCCAACAACAGAATGAAACAAAAGTAGAGTCTTGTATTTCCAAAAACAGATTTTTTCAAACAATAATATCTCCATCATCAAATAAGTTACACTAGTTTTATAGATCTCTGAAGAAACTAGAAATTCAGAAATTCATTGCATGAATTTTTCCATGAGATCTCAACAAAATAATTTGAGAAGGATTTTAGGATAAAAGATGAGCCCAAATATGATCATAATGATCTTATTTCCACAAATTTTCTAAATAACATCTTGTTCTGGCTTATTCATTGATTGTGCATTAAATGGCAATTTTAAAAAATGTATATCCACGTAATCTACAAAATAAGGCTCAAACAATCTTCGAAAATATCTCAAACGATAACGAATTTGAGAAACCAGTTCATTGAGAATCGAATTGGGTTCGTGCAGAACAAAACCAATGTTTTCATCTTCCGAAATTCACTTTAATTTGCTTAGAAAATGCGTTGGAAGTTGACTGATGAAAACTGCTCTGTGTTTCCCTTGATTTGATTTTGTAGGTCCACACGTGTGAGATGGGTGGTATTTGACCGAACGAAATCCATATTGGAACCTTTAGAAACAATGTCTATGTGCCAAATTTCTTTCTAGAGTGGTGCTACTACCTCAACCATGGAGGTAACTATTAAAAATTGACAAACTGTAGAAACTTGAACTTACTAAATTGTCATTAGTTAAAAGCATGCAAAATTATTCTTAATCCACTAAAAATAAAGGAAAACGGTGTTAATTAGCCACTTAGACATATAGTGACACATCATGAAGAATTATGGGAAAAATGGTGGCAAGTGAGTGAAATGGTGCAATGGATGGTCGGAAAGAATGACTTAATGAATGATAAATACAAGTGAAAATGATGAAAAATCAACGACTCAACATCTCCCCCACATTAAGATCTTTGCATGTCCTCATGCAAATGAACAGAACCAATAAAAATGATGAACATATTTGCTCCAGATTGTATCTTTGGAAATGACTTGACTTTCTTTGAACAATTGTTTGTTGCGAGAGGAATAATGTCTTGATTGTTGTCTGATTTGAAAGAATGAGTTTAGACTCAGCTGCTGAAGTAGACCTACTTCAATCCTTCTTTGAAAAATTAACAAGAGAATGTGTCATGAAATATCATCTTGGAATCAAGGAGCAAATTTTTAGTGAGCATCGTACTAATGAAGTTTTCAAATATCCTTAAACCATTCCAATATTTCATCTTCAAAGGTCAATGTAAGAATCATCATCTGAAATTCCTCACGAAAAATCATGAAAATATTTTAGAGGTCTATCAAATGATGCAATATACCATGAAATGATTTACTATATGACTGAGAAATCCATCATGCCATATCTTAAGTCCTTAAACATTGGGTTGATCAAGACGTGGTCTTCAAGAGTTATTGCTTGACTACTTTCTTCTCAAATGGCTTTTTCAATGTGTTCTTCATTCACATGCTCTTCATGTCTAATTACCTCTTTTAAGTTTTTGTTATGGCCATAGAAATTCAATAGAAATGATAGCCTTCTTACCCTTCCAAATCTTTTCTTTTAGGAAAATGAAGCAAGGGGCTATTGTACTTTGACAATTGTATACTTATAATTTGTTTTTACTATTATGTCATAGCCATATTCTCTGTAACATAGGCACCAATATTGAAATACGTATTGAACACAAACATAGTAATTTTCACCTTAAAGTTTCCTCAATAATTCCATTGGAAAAGTAGTTATGAATATGTCCTTATTAATCCTAAGAAATATGACCTATGAAGCCGATATTCCCTTTTTCAACCTGAATGGAAGTGTCATGAAATAAATTTTCCCAAGAAAAGACCAAGACAACAAAAAAGGCTAAAATGAAAGGATTTTATTTTCACAGCTGCAAAAATATTAGAGACCAAGCTTCCCAAGTATTATTTTTGACATCTTAATTTCAATCACAGTAAGATTGTATGTTTTAAGACTAAAATGATCTTCACAAGGTCTAGTACTCAAGGATCAAGTTTATTCTTTTATTTTTTCAAAAGCACCAGTCATGGAAAAACATTTTTCCAAGCTACTTCTCAAAGATTATCAAAAGCATATATTTGGCATGAGATATAGGTCAATGATGGAAAATATGGTTGAGGGTTAAGTCAATCATGGTTGAGGGCTAGGTCAATGATGAAGCAGATAGTTTGTAAGAATGGTAATTGAAGTGGTTATTTATCATATTTTCCTAAATTTTGAATAAACTAAAAATAAAACTATGAAAGTTTTTACGTCAATTTTACCTTTAGAAGAACTTGAAATGCTGAAGTAGGAGTGGTAGATGTTGGAATATAACCATTCTACCATCAAATAGATTCTTTAATCTTGGGCTTTTGAAAATTCTGAAAATGACTTTTGATGCCATCCAATGTTACACAAAAACATATGCCATGAACTTATTTTAAGGCCAAATTGAGTGCTTCAAAAGGGAAAGAGTGTATTTTTATCTTTTTTACCACATCAAGTCTTCAAATCCCATTTTGATAAAAAAAGACGTTGTTGTGCAAAAAAACCAAAATCTGGCCTAATCTATCCACAATGGTGAAAAATGAAAATCCGCCTTGAAAACCCACTAAAAAGTCTTCGAAAATTGAACTTTTTTGAAATTATGCCCACGTCTTACTCAATTTACCATATTCTGAGAAAACCCAAAAGCTCATAATTTTTTATTTCTTCTCCAATATCTTGCAATATTTCTACCAAAACTGCCTTTGGAATAAGTTGCTACAACAAATATAGTTTCTTACAGTCATAGTTGCAGAAACTACAATTTTCCGTAGCTGTTGCAAAAAATATCAATTTTTGCATAAAGTTTTTTTTTCTAAGTTTGGATTGCTGATATGGATTATGTACTGCATGCTGAATTAGAAACCATGAAACATAATGCATATTAACTGAAATAGGCCCAACTTATTGATTTCCTTTGAAAACGAAATGAATGAAAAAGAGTTGTAATGGTGCCATCATGTTGTTGTTGAAAAACAAGATGAACATGCTACCACAAGAAACCAATAAAATGGATTGCTACAAGTTGTTGTTGATTCCATAAAACCATTAGTTTTCATCAAAGCTAAAATTGATGGTATAATTCTTATCATGCGAATGAATGTGCCGAAGTCGAGAATGGAAAGAAATCATTGGATTACCAATTACTGATGAAAATCATTAACCAATGCGAGACAACACAACAATAATGTAAATGAGTGTCAAGGTATCTGAGTGCATCTTGACAGGGAAAAATGAATGTGTGGAAGTTGATTCACTTGCAAGATCTGAAAATCAAGAGACATTGTTGTATTCCCATTATTGTTAACGAGGAGGCTTGATATTGATGTATGCAAGTTCCAAGGTACTCCAAATAATCTTTGATGTTGATCCCAGATAAGGTGTTGAGGTTGATGGGACAAGATTCGTTGGAAGGTGGGCCTTAAGGAATCCTGCATCAACCAACTCAAACATGGAACAAAAAATGATTTGAAGAACCATAATAAAAATTTGAAACCATCATAAAATTGTAGAATTGATTGTGAACTTTGCTTGCCAGTTGCATGGTTTTCAAGTAAAGCTCGTGTCCAATTGCGTCAGCAAGTTGGTTTTCACCGTAGAACTTATTTTTCTCTTTAATTTTTTTCTCTTTATTTTTTTTATTTTTATATGTCCTACTCTACTTGAAAAAGAAATCTCGTTCAAGTATATGAATACTTCCAATGGAACCATGTGTGTAACAAGATTATAGATAAACTCCTATGCAGGTTTGAAATATACTCTTTGATATGTACCAATATATGAGAGACCAATTGCCTTGATTGAGATGAGGCTAGAAGATACTGAAGAAGGGAGTATTGGGATCCAATGACTATCCTGAACCAAGATTCAATGTAGTCTTGTATTCCTTGGCTTCCTACTATCATGCCATTCAAGTCTTTAGAGATGTGATTCCCATCCATAGAATATAGTGATAAACATGCAAGAAAATTTTCAATATCGAGTTCCAACAACTTCTCTTCTTCAATGGTCATCTATGATTCTTGGACCTTATCTGAATCTTCTTCTTCTAATTATTGTTCTTCAATGGCATCTAGAGAATCATTTTCCAATACTTCAAAATGGTAAATGGATTGAGGTTTTTTATTGTTGGGGATCTAAAATGGTTGTGTTGGTAGTGGAGTGTGAATAAATATTTCGGGTATGTGTGGGTGGTAATTGGAAAGTTTGAATTCAAGTCGATTGATGGTGAAATTGATGTTGTGGTGGAGGTGAATGGTATGGATAACATTGATAATGGTATTGAGGGTAGTGAGGGAAATATTGAGAATATGGTGGATTTCTTTTGTAAGGCCCTTGCCAACCTTGTTTCCAAGATTGGTTTTGAGGTTGGGATTTAGATTTCCAAGGTTGCCAAGGCAAGGGTGGTTGCCAAGTACTTTGAGATTGTTGTGCATAACCCTAAAATTGTGAAATAATATCTTGCATCATACTAGGTTAATGAAGCTTCCATTGTCTTCTTGGAGCTACATAATAGTATTTTTCTAGTGTTTTATTTTCTCCTTCATAGACTTCCTTTAATGCTAGTAATGATGGACAATATTTAGTAGTATGTTCTCCTACATAGATTTCACAATTTTTAATGTTATCAAGTGGACATTCATGAAAAACATGTTTCTTTCTGAATTTAGGGAAAAATATAAATGAAGCAACATTCTCAACTTTCTTCTTGTTTTTCATTCTTAGCATATCAATTTGTTCATTTAAATTACCAAGAATCTCTAGAAAATTGTTAACTTCAGTTTTGACTTACCAATCCTGATGTCGATTTACTTACTATGTCCATAACTAGATCCTGAGGGGATCTTACATACTTCTCTTTTCCTCTTGATATGTTCTTGCAAAGTTCACAAATCTCTTGAAATGACAATTGAGAGACATTTCCTTTTCCCACTAGGTTAATAAGATCAATCCATTCATCCCTTATAGCATTTAGTAGTAGATTTTTTAATGTGTCTGATCCTAAATTATGTAATTTAGATATTTTCATATTATAAGTAAATATCTCCACTAAATCTTCTAGGCTTTCTTCCTCATTTTGGTTCATCTTAAAGACATCATTTCTAAGGTCATGGTGTATACAATAATCTTTATTCTTTTCCAAAAATACTCTTTTCATATCATCCCATGCCCTTATAGAATTTGTTCCTAAATTCATGAACCATATAAGAGCTCTATGCTTCAATGTTGTCGGAAACAAATTCAATTTTTGAATGTCTAATGAGTAGCCATAAGATCTACAAATTATTTCAAATTGAAAAATAAAGGTTTCTGGGTCTTTTGATCTCATACCTTTGAAAGTAGGAAGAACCGATGGAGAGATGTTCTTCATATGACCATTGATAGTGGTTTCTTGAATGGTAAATCCACAAGGATCTTCCTCATTGTCATAATTTCCATCGATTTCTTCAACATCTTTTTTTTAACCTCTTATTCTACCTACAAAAATAAGAATTCATGATGTGGATGCATGGCTCTTACTGCACCATGTGATATAGTGGGGGTGTTAGGTGATTGAAGCTTTTTATTGTTTTAATGAAAAGAAATGGACTCCTATATACACTTCCCCAGCAACGAAGCCAAAATGTTTGGTAATTTAATTGATGTTAAATTACTTACATAAATTATCAACCAGGGCTAGGAAGCTGATGAAGTGTAAGTGCACTATATGTTCTAGAATCCTTTTATTCTATAATTAAATGAATTTATTGAAATGAACATGTCTTCTATGAGTAAATTAGTTATCCCTAGAAAATAATATCAACTCTACAATGATGTTCACACTCTCTTGCTTAAAACTACTTTTTCTTATAGAAATATCACACTCTGCATTAAAATAAAAAACTCACACTTAATATAAATGAAAACTAATTCCACACTTTGCATAAGTAAAAATTATATACACACACTCAATTGCAGGAGAAAAAAATTCTATTAATCTCTTCACACATCTATTTAAATAGAAATTATAATTGCATGAAAACAAAAGAAACAAACTCCTGCTTAAAACACACTCACACCTACTTGAATTAAAGATAAACCATACTTGAAATTTAACATCAAATTTTGCAAATAAAATGCACTATCTACAAGAAAAATAAAGTCTCGTTTAATTGTTTAAAATATAAAATTATGTCACTGTTGCAAAGCTCTATCCATGTCCATCCAAAGTCTATGAACAGAAGAAATGATTGGTAGAATGGACTAAATTCAAATTGCTAAAAAAAATATTAACTCTAAATTAAAATCCTACTCACACAACTATACTACAAATCTATATCAATCTCGTTTCACTCTACAATGAAATGATTAAGCAATCTTAATAAAACAATCCTAATCATTCATTCGAAAATCACAACTAAGAATTTAAACAAATTAATGAAATGCTACACCAAAATAGAGAATTGAAATGCTATTTACGGTTAATGAAGACCTTACAACTTGAGGGGGCTCTCCTGCAAGATGTCGTCAATAGCACAACTCCTCTACAAGACAAAATACACATCGATACGATTCCCAACAAAGGAATGAAACAAAAATAGAGTATTGTATTTGCAAGAACAGATTTTTTCAAAAAATAATCTCCCCCTTATGAAATAAATTACATTGGGTTTATAGATCTCTGAAGCAACTAAAAATATAAAATTTCATTGCATAAATTCTGCCATGATATCTCAACAAATCAATTTGAGAAGAATTTTAGAATAAAATATCAGCCCAAATATGATCATAATGATCTCCTTGCCACGAATTTGTTAATGAAGAGCTAGTTCTGGCTTATTTATTGACTATGCATTAAATGACAATAAAAAAAACGTATATCGATGTAATCTGCAAAATAAGGCTCCACAGATCTTACAACTTCTCTCAAATGGTAATGAATTAGAGAAAAGTGTTCCTAAAAAACCTAATTGGGCTCATGATGAACAAAACCCATGTTGTTGTTTTCAAAAATTCAATTTAATTTTATTAGAAAATGCATTTTAAGTTGATTGGTAAAAATTTCTGCGTGTTTCCCTTGATTTGATGTGGGAGGTCTACACATGCAATCTGGGTGGTATTTTACCAATAGAAATCCATATGGAAACCTTTAGAAACAACGTCATTGTGTCGTATTTCCTTATAGAGCAGTGCTACTTCCTCAAACATGGAGGTAGCTACAAAATATTTACAAAACTACAGAAACTTGAACTTGCTAGGCTGTCATTACTTAAAAGCATGCAAAATTATTCTTAATCTACTAAAAATAAAGGAAAACAATGTTAATTAATCACTTAGACATATAGTGACACATCATGAATAATTTTGGTAAAAATGGTGGCAAGTGAGTGAAATGGTGGAATGGATGGTTGGAAGTGATGGCTTAATAAATGACAAAGACAAGTGAAAATGATGACAAACCAATGACCCAACAACAACAACTTTCCACCTTGATTTTTGTGACATTGGATTTTATTACCAACTGGTAATTTCACTGTGAAAATCTTGTTTGCATGGTTTGGAACCTTATATTTTTTTAGCATGTGCTAATTGTTTGTTTTTATTTTTTAGAGACTGTAGGATTGTATTTTGGATTTTTTTTTTTTAATTTTGTGATAAATTTTCATCCCAGCTGAATCACCATGGAAGTCATGTAGAATGCAAGATAAACCTCCTGAATACATATCTAGTCAATTGGAAAAGATAAAAACTAAAATTTTAAACTCAACATGATTAAAAGCCTCAGAAGGACATAAAACATCAGCAATTTTACAATTTGAGATAGTAGAAACCGAAGTGAATCCAACATAAGAAATATAGTCAGGCTTCGTTCACTCTAGTCTAGAGATTACCAAACTAGTTCACACTAAATCTGATACTAGTGAAGTTTCAAATATTGAACTAACCGAACCAGATGTGGAACAACCTGAGTCTGAAGTTTCTCAACCTGAATCACCTTCGGTTGTGATAGCTCCTACTTCTGAGCCACCTTCACCTTGAAGGAAGCTTATAATTACAACTAAATTACCTCCTAGGTTGTTTATGATTGAAGATATTACTGAAGGGACATAAACACCTCATTTTCCATTTATCGGTAGTGAAAATTTTGACCCAAAAGTTCCTTTCTCTCCTTTCCGACCTAATCCTCGATATTCTAAGAATTTGAGTTTCTTAGGTTCTAATTTGTCACTTCCACACACTACTTTTTATTCACCAGAAAGAACTATGTGAGAAATTCATACTGGGATCCAACCCATTAATTCATTCATGTTTACCAGCTCCCCAAAATCACTATTCTATGGTGGTACATCAGTTCCTCCTGGATAACAGTCATTTACTAAGACATTTTCAGGAGATGTTTCTTCTCCCCAACCTTCTACATGGTCATCTGATTTATCTACATCTACTCTTCAGAGCATGAATTCCATGCTTGAAGTGCTTATGACATCATACAAAAAACTTTATATGTTTTTTGGTAATTCAAGTAACCCTGAAGTAACCCCGACTTTTGTTTATTACCAGCTTAGGGAGCAACCACCTTATCTTCCATGTGGAGGACAAATTATTGTTGGGGGTGAGCCTTTTTCTGAAACTTATGGTCAGATACCTCAGCCTAGTCTAGGTCAACCTACTATAAGTCAACGTTTACATGGTACTCCTTATCCTAGGACGAACACTATTTAGAATCCTTCTTTTACTCAACTGTGTGGTCTAGTTTCTCCACAAGTGCCACTTTATCACCCTGTTCAGCTTACTGAACAAAATATTCCTCAAATACGTATTCCAAGTATTTTCGTACATGTCCAACAACTTGTTTAGGGGATTCCTCAAACAATTGTCCAACAACCTATCCAAGGAATTCCTCAAACACCTATTCAACCACTGATTCAACGACCTATTCAGAGTTCACCACAGACACCTGTTCAAACATGTGTTTCACAACCTATTCCAAGTTTTCCTCAGACACCTATTCCAGGAGTATCACAAATGATAGTTCTAGTTACCCCTCAAATATTTGTTCCTCAGACTACTCAGGAAATCCCATAGGCTTATGCTTATCAAACTATTCCTATAGTCCAGTCTATGCCACATATTCCTATCGGGCAACTCATTGTAGGAACAATGCAAACACCTTTCCAAGGTCAATCTTTCCAAGGTCAAGATTAGCAGGTTCCACCTTTTCAAGGACAAGTTTTTCAAATTCCACCTTTCAAAGGTCAAACTTTCCAAAACCCACCTTTTTAATGTTAATTTATACAAAGTCAACCTGTTCAAAGTGAATTTGTTCAAGGTCAACCTTTGCAAGTTAAACTTGTACAAGGGAAATATTACTTAGGTAAAATGGGCCAAGCGCAACCTTTTCAGAGTCAACCCTACCTCGATCATACTTATCAATTCCCTCTTCAACCTCAACCCAGTATGGTTCACCTTGGTTTCCCTACTGGAATTCTGATTCCAACTGCACGGGCTATTCCAGGATATCCTAGGTATCCTCCTCCTAGAGTTGGTCTTAACCCACAAGGTTATCAATATTTACTACAAGACCCTAACCGACAATTATCATTTATTGCAACTCTATATTTACCAGATTTAACCCAGTTAACCAATGATTCTATTTATTCTTAACCCACAAGGTTATCAATATTTACTACAAGACCCTAACCGACAGTTATCATTTATTGCAACCATATATTTACCAGATTTAACCTAGTTAACCAATGATTCTATTTATTATTATCCTTATCGTTTGGCGATTCCTACCAAGTTACCCAGTGACATACCCAAATTTGAAGGCAAATCGGGAGAAGACCCATCCAATCATGTGATGACATATCATCTTTGGTTATCGTCAAATTCTTTAATTGATGACTCAATCTATCTTTTCATTTTCCAATGAACTTTAACTGGCTTAGCAACCAAATGGTACATTGAGCTACCTCACATCTCTTTCCATAACTTCAACTCCATAGAAACAACATTTTTAACCCACTTTCAGATTCCAAACCGTTATGATACTGGTACCGAACTATTGAGTTCCTTAAAACAATCAAAATCACCTCACATTTCCAATCATATCCATGAATGGAGACGTAAATGTCGCTTAGCAAAGTTTTTATTCCATATCATATTTTAGCTTAGTGGTTTAGGAAGTCACTTCTTCCCATTATTACGAAGGATGTTTCTAAGGGGGTATCACCTTGGAAGAGTAGGTAATTGCTCATGCCTATTAATTAGACTTAGTCTACACTCAATCTGGCACTTTGTACGAGAAAATCTCAAATTTACCGTGCCTTATGGTTGAACCAATCATTATGTCTCCTATAGGATCTAATGTCGCTGATGGTATAATAGGTTTTGTTAGCCAACACTTTAAGGGGAAAACAAAAAAATTCTAAAAGTACTCTGACTTTGGCCATACAAGATACACCATGTCAAAGCCTTTCTCCATAAACTATTTTTGAGATTAATGTTGTAGAATCATCTAACAGCAAGTCAAAATCAACCGGAGGTAAAAAGAAGGGGAAAGGAAAACCGAAACAAATTTTTTATTTGAAAGAGAAACTTTCTAAAACTAAGTCTACTGATGAAAAACAAAAACCTCGCTATCCTTTCCTTATTTTCAATGAGGATCACTATACAAAGGAATTCCCACATTAGGCAGAGGTTTCCAAATTCATTAAAGGTTCTCCAACTCTTGCTATTTTGAAGGATCCATTTCCTTGTCAACATAGCAAAATGGTTTCATGTAACACATCTTCCTCTTCCACATTACAAGATATCATGATGATGTCTTCACAACAAGTTATGGTAACTATGATATCCAAATATTATGGTTCTAAGGGTCCTATTGACAATGGAAATGAGGCTAGTTCATCTGGTCAACCTTTTAATTCAATTCCTCCTCCCCCTTTTGAACCATTACATATTGAGAAACCAAATCCTCACATGATGATTCAATCGCCTCCCATTTGTGTACTTCAGAAATTAGCTTTCAACCCACATTCTAGAGTTACACAAAATTATAACATTGTTGAAGACCCAACTATGTCTCCTTCTGCAATGTCAGCTCTTGAAGCACTAGAAACATGCCTAGCACAACGAAAGATTTTATTGTCAGCCATAGGAGCTATTGATCTGCATTATTCTAACCTAATTTTCTTTAATAATGAGAGTCATATCCCGAGACTCCCTCATCAACTTGTGATTCAGACTTATGAAGGAATGCAACAAATTATAGTAATACCCATATACACAGATATGTAACATAAATAAAACTTCATTTCATTAATATCAAAGAATTGAAATATGCTTACATAGAAAATAAAAATAAACTACCTCGAGCGATGGTAGCTTATCTCTGAGAAGAGATTTGGAAACAATGGGAAACCATAAACATCCAAAAGCATAACCCTAGGAGATGAAGCTCCAAAACTGTGGGCCCCATTTGGGTAAATTGCTATGTCAAATTCCTAGGGTCATAACATTGGCATACGATCTCCGTTTGGATATCATAATACCTCATTTCAAAGATCTCAAAGATATGGCAAAAACCAAACTAGCAAGCTTATTTGGTAAAATTTGGGTCTCTCCGTTTTCCCTAAAAACATCATTTAGGGCCTCAAAAAGACTCTGGAAGTTCAGGACCTGAAAAGCTACCAAAAATAGTAATCTTTGCTGCAATTAAGGAAGCTAAAAAACTGAAAGAGACAATGTTAGGGGTCCAAGTGGAATAGGTGAGTGGCCACCAATATCCACCTGGATCAGTCTTGCCACGTTAGGAAGTGATGGCCCCCATTGGTTGAATGCCTCCATGAGGTAGGGAAAATTCTATTGAACTTGGTCCCTAGTGAGCTACTTGCCCTAGTGCAGGAGTTGGCTAACTTTGAGAACCTGATACAATTGTATCTTCTTCTAGTGAGTTTTCTTGATCTATGTGTCCATGATCCGATCAGTTGTGCCTTGTTCCATCTAGTCTGGGTTTAACTCTATTGGTGTGAGTTGTTTTATAATATCTCATGTGTCTAGTAATTGTGGAAATTATGGTCGAAGGTGGTCCACATTGAACACTAGTTGCAGGCCAAGGAATGGTGGGATGCTGAGCTCGAAATCATTGTCCCCTACAACCTTAGTGATGGGTTAAGGCCCATATTGGAGCAAGCAAATTTTTCTGTGTGGCCCAGTGAGGTTCTCCTTCTGCAGATGTAACCAAACTTTGTTGCACACCTAGAACTTGTGTGGCACCAGATGTTGAACATGATGCTACTTGTACTTAGCATTGGATTTGTCGAATATTTCATGGACTTGTTGGCAGATGTGCTGAATGTGCTCAATGAAGTTGTTCACCCTGTCATCTTTCAACTCGAAATGAGCTAAATCTGCCGAAGTAGTTGTAAATGGTATGGCCACATTAATGGGACATAGTGGTTGAAATCCCAACCTTACCTTAAAGGGGTTGTGGCTAATTGAGCTATGGAGAGCTCTATTATAGTTGTGATGGACATAGGAGAGGCTTTCATCTCATGTGCATGGATGCTTCGAGTTGTACATACACAAAATGTGTACGATAATCCTATTGACGACCTCTGTTTGGCCATCGGTTTGGGGGTGGAAAGTCATGGACTTAGTGAGCTTGTTATCAAACATCGACCACAAACTTGACCAAAATGGAATTAGGAACCTACTGTCCCGACACGAGGTAATGGATTGTGGGATCCAAAAATGTACCCACACTCGTTCAAAGAAGAGGTTAGCAGCGGATTTTGATGTGATACTCTTCTTGCAGGCCGACATAATGGCCATCTTAGAGAATCTTTCGAAGACCACGAAAGCAAAGTCATTTCCATGCTTAGAACAAGGAAGGCCCAATATGTAATCCATGGAGATGGATTCCCAACGTCGACTAGGAGTAGGAAAAGGAGTATATAGACCTTGCTTTTTGATGGTTTGTTTGGTGATGGCATAGGCAGTGCAAGACCTGATGTACTTCCCAACATCCTATTGAAGTTTTGGCTAATAAAAATACTTCTGTAGTACTGCCATTATTTTCTCTACCCCATAATAACCAACGACCCACGTTTAGTGCACCTCCCAAATCATCTTGGCACGCTCACTTGAAGGAACACAAATGTGTCCTAGGTGGCATAACAATGCATCTTGGAGGTGAAAATTTGGAACTTTCCTACCTTCCAAGAGTGTCTGGTATGTGCTACTGAATTCTGGAACAGTCTTGTAAAGATGTGTCCACCTCACAGTCTCATGCCCATGAGACTCGAGTAGAGTGGTCATCACCATGACTAGTGGATGGCTGAGGAAGTCTGCAACATTGTTGGTGATTCCCTTCTTGTACTCAATGTTCAAATGGAATTGTTGCAGGTATGCGTACCATTTCTAATGGTGATCATTCTAAAACCTCCCTTGTGTTTGTATGAACTGCAGGGGTCGATGGTCTGTGAGGATGACCATTTCCTTCCCCATAATGTGATGCTTCCATTGTCGACAGACCTACACAATGGAATACATCTCTTTATCATAGGTTTCATACTTTTAGACTATTTCTGAAAGCGTCTCACTGTGATATGCATCTGGATGCCCCTACTAAGTGAGAACTGCCCCAATAGCATAGTTAGAGGCATCTGTCTTGATTTAAAATGGTTGCTACATGTATGGTAATGTGAGCAATGGTGCAGAGCAGAGATGATGCCTCAACTCGGAAAACACATTCTATTAGTATTCCAACCAAAAGAACTTTTCTTGTGCTTCACCCTTCATGACTTGACTTAAAGGCCAAGTGATATGAGAGAAACCCAACACAAACCTGCGATAGAAATTGACAAGACCTAGAAAGTTGCGGAGCTTTGTCGGAGTGGTTGGGGCTGGCCAATCCTGAACGACTTGTGTTTTAGTGGGGTCCACATGCACACCCTACTCATCAATGATGTACCCTATATATTGAACTTGGGTCATGCCAAAAGTGCATTTCTCCAAATTTGCACATAGCTTGTGTTATCGCAGGGCTTGAAGGACATGTCGAATATAGTGGAAGTTCTCTTCCCAACACTAGCTAAAGATCAAGATGTCATCCAAATACACCACCACGAATGCATTGGTGAACATTGCAAGATGTCATCCATTAATCTCATGAGGTTTGTGAGGCCATTCATCAACCCAAAAGCCATGATCAACCATTCAAAAAGGCGCTCCTTGGATTTGAAGGAAGTCTTCCATGCATTAGAGGGTTCGATAGGCCCCTAATGATAGCTAGACTTCAAGTCAATCTTGCTGAAATATTTGGCCCTCTTTAGCTGATCTAGAAGGTCATCAATCCATGCTATTGGGTACCTATTCTGGACAGTGATCTTGTTCAATGCCCGATAGTCAATACAGAGTCTCTAGATCCCATGATTCTTTTCTACCAATACAGTCGGGTTCCCATAGAGTGATGAGCTTGGTATGATGTGCCCTTTCTGAAACAGCTCCTAAATCTACCCATTGATCTCATCGTTCTCAAGAAAAGAGTGTCGATAAGTCGGTCCATTGGGTAGAGGCATGCTTGGGGTTAATCGATGGAGTGCTTAACCTCACAGTGCAGAGGTATTTCTGTAGGTGAGGTGAAAATGTCCTTGTACTCCTACATTACCTTGTCCATTTGCTGCTCTTGTGCGGAGGAGCCTTGTCTGGAAGTCATGGCCACAACCTTCTTCTAGCCTAGAGGGTGAATCATAAGGCAAACAAATTTCCAGGTCTAGGAAATGATCTTACTGCATTTCTTTGCAATGATCAAAGATATGGTGGTAGGCAGGGCTACCTCTGGTATCCTGTACAACTTATCACCTAAAGTAATAATCACAAAGTGAGGTCTACACTCATGTACAACATGTCGCTTCCACAAGTATGGTTTTCCTAATAATACATCACAAACTTCAAGAGGGGAAACATCACACATTACCTCATCCATGAAGGGCTTGACACTGTAGGAAAGGAGACATTGTTGGCTGCCACATAAATCTCGTCCTTGGTGAAGCCCCCGATGGGGTATTGTTGCAGATGTGTTGTAGTAGGTAGGTCCAACCGCTTCATGACCTCTGCTAAAATTAGGTTCTTTTGGCTCCCGCTATCCACAATGAACAGTAGCGAAGAACCCTTCACCCACATTTGTGAGTGGAAGAGGCATTGCCCCTCCTCTGGATCTTTATGCTCATTATTCTGAATCCTAGTGGTGGCCACAGTGGCACTAGACTCCATTTCAATGATCTACTTCCCTTTGTCATTCCCATTGTCAGGTTCTGACTCAAAGTCAGAACATGTGTCTGATTCAGAAGCCTTCAACTCGACCACTGATCACTGCTTGGCGAGAAACTCACTCCTATTGTGAGTGGAGCTCTTATGGAACTCACACCATATTTTCTTGTTTTTCTTTGTATTCATGGTGTTGTTGTTTGCTTGTGGCTTCGACGGGTTGTCTTGGGTCACCCCTCCTTCGCTTTGTCCTTCGCTCTATTGTTTGGGGGTGCCTTTTTCTTGCTTTGGGTTCATAGATCCAAAGTCTCGCTTCTTTTGTTTAAACTTCTACTCAATCTTGACAGCGTATTGGTACGCCATGCCAGATGAGGAGATGTCTAGGAACTCCATCTCATCCTGGATGTACTTGTATAAACAGAAGTGTTACTTGAGTGCCAAAGACCACCTAGAATCCTTGATACCCAACTTCATGCGAAGGGTATGGAAAACATTTGTAAGCTCCGACACATCTTGGTCCCTTCCCTGTGGTATCATGGTCCATTTTATGTATTTATGTTCATAGCTCCCAAAAGGGTAATTGGGTTCCTTGATGGCGTCTAAGAAATAATTCCAAGTGGGTGCAGATGAAAACAGTGAGGATTTCCTCTCGTCATTTTGTTCATAGTAGGCTTCCCACTAGTCCTTGACATGTGGGGTGGCTTTGATAAGTGAAATAGTAATTGTTTTCCGATTGGAAAAGTCATGAACTGAAAAATACCTTTCGAGCAAATTTAACCATTTATCCACGGTGTCTACAACTATATAGCCCTCGAATATGGAAATATAAAAGTTAACTTGTACCTTTAAAGGAGTGGCAACTCCACAGTGGCAGCTGGATGAATATGTGTCGCTTGTGGGTAGTTGTTGAAGGATTTGGGCAAAGTTCTCCATCATCACCTTCCTCTATTGCTCGAGGTTTCCTCGAGAAGTATTTGGAAAGATATCATGCCCCCTCATTTTTCTTTTCTTCCTCCACGGGAGGTCATTGAGTTTTGCGAGGTTGGTCTTGCAAAGGTTCAACCAGATCAATCTCTAACTCCTTATACCTTGACCTCATTGGGGACATGCAAAGAAAAATAGAGAAAGAGTAGACCACTTTGATACCACATATACAAGGAGATGCAATAGAAATAAAACTTCATTTCATTAATATCAAAGAACTAAAATATGCTTACATACAAAAGTAAAAATAAACTAGCTCGGGAAATGGGAGCTTATATTTGAGAAGTGATGTGGCAGCTACATGCCGCTGAACTGTGATACAACGAGGCTCAAAGGCCTATTTATTATTGAGAAACAATGGAAAACCCTAAACATCCAAAAACATAACCCTAGGAGATGAAGTGCGAAAATTGTGGGTCTCGCTTGGGTAATTTGGTACGTCAACATCCCGGGGTTGTAACTTTGGCATATGATCTTCGTTTGGCTATCATAATACCTCGTTTTCACGATATCAAAGAGAAGGATGAAAAACAAAATCATATCATTAATATCAAAGAACTAAAATATTCTTACATACAAAAATAAAAATAAACTAGCTCGGGTGATGGGAGCTTATATTTTAGAAGTGATGTGGCAGCTACATGTCGCTGAACTGTGATACGATGAGGCTCAAAGGCCTATTTATTATTGAGAAACAATGGAAAACCCTAAACATCCAAAAACATAACCCTAGGAGATGAAGTGCCAAAATTGTGGGCCTCGTTTGGGTAATTTGGTACATCAACATCTCGGGGTCATAACTTTGGCATATGATCTCCGTTTGGCTATCATAATACCTCGTTTTGAAGAGAAGGCCGTAAAAAAAAAAAAAAAAAAAAAAAAATATATATATATAATAATAGTATTATACTATATAGATATAGCAACCTAGTTTTGGACTTTTCCGATCTCTCTGTTTTCCCTAAAAACATCGTTTACAACCTCAAAATGGCTCCAGAATTTTAGGACTCGAAAATTTGCAAAAGAAGTAAACTTTGCTACAATTAAGGAAACTAAAAAAATGAAATACACATTGTTGGGGGTCCAAATGGAATAGGTGAGTGATCACCAATATCCACTTGCATTAGTCCTCCCCCCTTAGGAAGCAAGGGTCCCCATTGTGTTGAATGCCTCCATGAGGTGGGGAAAGTTCTACTAAACTTGGTCCCTAATGAGCCACTTGCCTTGGTGAATGAGTTGGCTAGCTTTGATAACCTTATATAGTTGGAACTTCTGCTGGAAACTGTTATTTATTTGTGTGTCCATGATCTTATCAGTTGTGGCTTGTTCCATGCAGTCTCGATTTAACTCTGTTGGTGTGAGTTGTTCTGGAATGTTTGATGTGTCCAGTAATGGTGGAAATTATGCTTGAAGGCGGTCTAAATTGAACACTGGGTGCAGGCCAAGGAATGGTGGGATGATGAGCTTGAAAGCATTGTCCCCTATAGACTTAGTGATGGTGTGAGGTCCATATTGGAGTGGGCAAAGTTTGTGGTGGGGCCCAACGAGGCACTCCTTTTGTAGATGTAACCAAACATTGCCACCCACCTGGAACTTGTGTGGCACCCAATGTTGATCATGATGTTGTTTTTAGTTAGAATTGGCTCTGCCCAATATGTCATCGACCTACTGGCAGATGTGTTGAATGGGGTCAATGAAGTTGCTCACCTTGTCATATTTATACTGGACATGAGCCAAATCTCCCTGAGTAGTTGCAAATTCTATGGCCATATCAATAGGACATAGTGGATGGAATCCCAATCCCTCCTAAAAGGGGTTGTGGCCAGTTGAGATATGGAGAGCTCTGTTCTAGTCGTGATCGATATAGGGGAGGATTTCATCCCATGTACGTGGATGCTTTGAGTTGTACGCACACAAAATGTGTACAATAATTTTGTTGACGACCTTTGTTTGGCCATCAATTTGGGGGTGGAATGTCATGGACATAGTGAGCTTGGTATCCAACATCTACCAAGAACATAACCAAAATGCACTTAGGAACCTACTGTCCTGATCTGAGATAATGCATTTTGGGATCCCAAATTGTACCCACACTCATTCAAAGAAGAAATTAGCAGTGGCTTCTGCTGTGATACTCTTTTTGTAGGCTACCAGAATGGCCATCTTGAGAATGTGTCGACGACCACGAAAACAAAGTAGTTGCCATGCTTAGTAGAAGGAATGCCCAACATGTAATCCATGGAGATGGATTCCCAAGGTCAACTAGGAGTAGGTAGAGGAGTATACAGGCCTTGCTTCTTGATGGTCAGTTTGGCAATGGAGCAGGCAATCTAGGATCTGATGTACCTCCCAAATCATCTTGGTAAGCTCACTTGAAGGAACATAGATGTGTCTCAGGTGGCATAATAGTGTATCCTTGAGGTGAAAATTTGGAACTTTCTTACTTTCTAGGAGTGTCTGGTATGTGTTGTCGAATTCTGGATCACTCTTGTAAAGATGCGGCCAACACACAGTCTCATTCCCATGAGAGTCGAGCATAGTGGTCAGCGACATGACTGGTGGTCAGATGAGGTAGTCTGCAACATTGTTCGTGCTTCCCTTCTTATACTTAATGTTCAAATGGAACTGTTGCAGTTATTGGACCATTTTTAATGGAGATCATTCTGTAATATCCCTTGTGTCTCTATGAACTATAAGGGTCGATGATCTATGTGGATGACTGTTTCCTTCCCCAGAATGTAATTCTTCCATTGTCAGCATGCCTGCACAATGGAATACATCTCTTTGTCATAGGTGGATACTTTTGGATTGTGCTTGAAAGTGTCTCACCGTGATATATGTCATCCGTCAATCCCATGAAGGTTGCGGGGGAATTCATCAAATTGAAAGGCATGACCAACCATCCGAAACAACCCTCCTTGGATTTGAAGGCAGTCTTCAATACATCAGAGGGTTTTATAGGCACCTGATGATAGTCAAACTTCAAGTCAATCTTGCTGAAATATTTGGCCCCCTTTAGATGATCTATAAGGTCATTAATTTGTGGGATTGTACCTATTCCAAAACAATGATCTTGTTCAACACCCGATAGTCAATACAAAGTCTCGAGTTCCTGTACTTCTTTTGTACTAATACAATCGGGCTCCCACAGGGTGATGTGCTTGGCATGATGTGCCATTTTTGCAACAACGCCTGAATCTTCCCCTTCATCTCATCATTCTCCATAACAGAGCGTTGATATATCAATCCATTGGGTAGTGGCATGCCCAAGGTCAGATTGATGGAGTGCTTGCCCTGACAGTGTAGGGGTACCCTTGTAGGTGAGGCAAAAATGTCTCTGTACTCCTTAACAACCTTGTCCTTCTTTTGCTGCTGTGCAGAGGAGCCTTGTTTGGAAGTCATGGACACAAACTTTTTCTTGCCCTGAGGGTGAATCATAATGAAAACAAATCTCCTGGTTTTGGAAATGATCTTACTCCATTGCTTTGCAGTGATTAAAGAGATGGCGGTAGGCGAGGCTACCTCTAGTATCCTGTACGACTTATCAACCAAAATAATAATCACAGAGCAAGGTGTAGACTCATATACAACATGCCACTTCTAGAAGTATTTTTGTTATAATAATACACCACAAACTTCAAGAGGAGCAACATCGTATAATACCTCATCCCTGAAGGGCTTGATGCTGTAGGGAAGGCGACACTGCTGGCTGACGCAAAGATCTCGTCCTTGGTGAAGCCACCCAATGGTGTACGACTGTAGATGTACTATATTCGGTATGCCCATCCACTGCATGACCTTTGCTGAAATGAGGTTCGTTTGGCTCCCGTTGTCGATAATAAGTTGTAGCAGAGAACCCTTCACCCACATTTGTGAGTGGAAGAGGCGTTCCCCTTCCTTTGGATCTTCAAGATCATTCTCTTGGATATTAGTGGTGGTCACGGTGGAACTGGGCTCCATGTCAATGTATACTTCCCTTTGTCATTCCCCTTGTCGGGTTCCAACTTAGAGTCAGATCATGCATCTGATTCAGAAGCCTTCTGCTTGACCACCAATGATTTCTTAGCCTACCACTTGCTCGTGTTGTGAGTGGATTTCTTATGGAACTCACATCATTTTCCCATGTCCTTCTTTTTCTTCATGGTGTTTTCATTTTCTTGTGGTTTCGATGGGTTTGCCTGGGTTCCCTTGCCTTGGCTTTGTCATTTTCTCTATTGTTTGGGGGCGCCTTTTCCTTACTTCAGATTCACAGATCCAATGTCTCGCTCATTTTGTTTGAACTTTTTCTCGATCTCTACAATGTGTCGGTAGGCCGTGTTGAGTGAGGAGATGTCTAGGAACTCCATATCGTCTTGGATGTACTTGTGTAGACAACACTGTAATTGAGTACCAAATGACACTTAGAATCCTTGATACCCAGGTTTATGTGAAGGGTATGGAAAAAATTTGTAAACTCCGACATATCTTGGTCCCTTCCTTGCCATAGTGTGGTCCAGTTTATGTATTTATCCTTATAGCTCCCAATAGGATAATATTGTTCCTGGACGGCGTCTCAGGAAGAATTCCAAGTGGGTGTGGCTGAAAACAATGAGGATTCCCTCTCATCCTTTTCTTCACAGTAGGTTTCCCACTAGTCCTTGACGTGTCGGGCAACTTTGAGAAGTGCAAAAGTATATTTTTCCCAATTAGAAAAGTCATGAACTAAAAAATACCCTTCCAATAGATTTAACCATTTATCTACAGTGTCTGCATCTATCTGGCCCTCAAATATAAGAATATCAAGGTTATCTTGTACCTGAAAAGGAGTGGCACCTACAGAGTGGTTGTGGGATGAAGATGCATTGCCTATGGGTAGCCATCGAAGGATCTGGACAAAGTTATCCATCATCACGTACCTCTGTTGCTCAAGGGCTTCCTCGAGTAGCAATTTGAAAGGATCTCTTACTCCCTCATATTTCCTTTCTTCTGCCATGGGAGGCCGTCAGGTTTTCCGAGGTTGGTGTTACAAAGGTTTAACCAGATCGAACCCTAACTCCTTATACCTTGACCTCGTTGGGGACACACAAAGAAAAATAGAGAAAGAGCAGACTGCTCTAATACCATTGATCCAGACTTATCCAGGAATGCAAGAAAATACATGAATACCCATATACACAGAGATGGAGCATAAATAAAACTTCATCTCTTTAATATCAAAGAACTGAAATATGCTTACATATAGAAATAAAAATAAACTAGCACGGGTGATGGTAGCTTATCTTTGAGAAGAGATGTGGCAGCTACATGCCTCTGAAATGTGTTACAATGAGATTCAAAGGCCTATTTATTATTGAGAAACAATGGAAAAACCTAAACATCCAAAAACCTAACCCTAGGAAATGAAGTGCCAAAACTGTGGGCCCAGTTTGGGTAAATTGGTACATCAACTTCCCGGGGTCTTAACTTTGGCATACAATCTTGATCTCATTATCATAATACCTCATTTTGAATATCTTGGAGAGAAGGATGAAAAAAATTGGCAAGCCAATTTGGGAATTTTCCAGTCTCTCTGTTTTCCCTAAAAACATCGTTTAGGGCCTCAAAACGGCTCCACAAGTTTTGGACACGAAAAACTATCAAAAATAGCAAAATTTGCTACAATTAAGGAAACTGAAAAACTCAAAGAGATAGTGTTGGGGGTCCAAGTGGGATAGGCAGGTGGCCACCAATATCCACCTAGATCAACTGGAATTCCAAATTCTATTTTTTGTTAAAACTAGACGAGTATTTCACACAATTGTTGACGAAAGAGCTTCCACATGTATTATATCGATTGCTTGTTGGAAATATTTAGGTTCTCCAACCATAAATCAGTAAACTACAACTCTAAAACCTTTTGATGGAAGAGGTTTTCGTCCTTATGTGATCCAGAATGATTTTCCCATAGAGCTAGAGGGTAAAACAATTGCGATCGAATTTGAAGTTGATGATGCTCAACTTGATTACAAAATTTTGCTTGGTCGAAGTTCGACCTATGTTATGTCAACAGTGGTCTCATCACTTTTTTGAATGATACAATTTCCTCACAAAGGGAAAATTGTCAAAGTAGACCATTTGTCATACTACACTTCAGACCCTAACTCTACGGGTAGCATACCTTTTGTTGGAAAAGCGAATACTCTTTATGAATATATTAGTGTTGGTTTACTCAAAGACTCATAAGAACCTTTGCGATGCCTCCACCGAATTTTCCTTCTAACCTTTCTGAGGTTAGCATGATTACATCAAGCACTATGGAATCTTATGATCCGTGGATAGTGCCTTTAAAGTATGAATTAGCCTCCTATGGAAATATGATGCCTTTGATACCTTTTTAATTAGCTTATTAGGCAGTACAATCATTTTCCAACCCTTCATATTCTAATATTGATCAAGTGGATACAACCAATGATGATTATTCTCGTTTACCTTGGTTAGAACTGGTTTCACTCCCTGATCCTTTTGACTATACATTTCCAACTGAAGAAATTATCATGGAGATCATGACTTCAGATGAAATTCCATGAAATAATTACCATCATTGTTCATCTTTTCTACATGGCCCTAATAAAATCGAGAATTATTGTTCAATTATGCTTTCAACTAAGATAGTAGATAGTCCAGAATCACCCATTTCAGCATTTCAAGTTGTGTCCAAAAGGAATTTGGGGAATATATCTGCAACGATTACCCTTGACATCTCAGTTAAAACATGAATTATTGAAAATATTCACATAGGTGCCTCATTCTCAATCAAATAAATTCAAACATATAAGGCCCTATTTTAGGAATTCCATGACGTTTTTTCTTGGACATGTGGGGAAATGCTAGGAATTGACTAAAGTATTGTGGTACATGAAATTAAGACTTACCTGGATGCGAAACCTATCAAACAACTATTACGTCCAGTGCATCCGTGAAAAGTTATGGTGATTAAATATGAGGTCAAGAAATTTCTCAAAGTAGGCTTCATCTACCCAGTTCCCTTAATTGATTGGGTGTCCAATATCGTACCTATTAACAAGAAACAAGGAACCATTAGAATATGTGTCGACTACAGGGATATCAATAAGTATTTTCCAAAAGAAAATTATCCTACTCCCTATATTGATGAAATCATTAAAGAATGTGCCGGAAATGAAATGTTTTCATTTATGGATGGATTTTCTGGTTATAATCAAATCAACATACTCCTAGCTGATCAACACAAAACCTCATTAATCTGCCCATGGGGGACTTTTTCCTATTGAAAACTCCCACTCGATTCGAAGAAAGATGGTGCAACGTTTCAGTGGGAAATGTCTTATGCATTTCACGATATCAAGCATATTGTACAACCTTATTTGGATGACTTGCCAGGACATTCACTAAGATGGGATTTCCATCCAATGTAATTGAGAGAAATATTTATTAGATTTCATCATTACAATATTTACTTCAATCCATATAAGTGTGTTTTTTTGTGTGCAATCTGTTCGATTTCTAGGATTTTTCCTTTCAAAGGAAGGTATTTGTGTCGATCCATTGAAGGTTGAGGATATTATGAATCTACCTCCTCTTTCCAATCTTTGCCAACTCCAAAGTTTGTAAAGGAAGGTAAACTTTCTATGTCGATTTATCGAGAACTATGCCGAGTTGACTAAAGGTTATATTCGACTTTTGAAAAATGGTATCTCATTTATGTCAGATGATGTGGCTCAAAAGGCTTTTGATGCACTTAAATATGTGTTGACCTATACACCACTGTTGCATCCTCCCGATTATCACCGAGACTACTTTTTATACTTAGCTGCATGTGATGCCACCATTAGCATGTTTCTAGTTCAGGAAGACAAATCAAACGAAGAGAATGTGATATATGACTAACTCAAAATTTGACCAAAACTGAAGAAGAATATGCACACGTGGAGAAATTAGCCTTGGAATCTATTTAAGTTGTCCAACGTTTCTGTCAATACATTTTATTGCACAAAACTACTGTGGCTTCTAATTACAACCCTGTGGTTTACATTCTTAGAAGAAAATTGTTGGGGGGGGGGGGGGGGAATTATTCCAAATGTATAGTCATCCTACAGGAATTCGATTTGGAATTCATCAAATACAAATGTAAGAAATTTTTGGTATTTGTTGAATTGTTATGTGACTTTCCCTGTCCTCAAACAAAAAATGTGGTAGAGGATTTTCTTCCAGACAAATCTCTCTTTCTAATCAGTATTTTAGATCCCTGGTGTGGAGATATCATCATTTATCCCAGACCCAAATGTTTTGGCCTGAACTGAGTTATACTGATCGTCATCGTATCCAGTATCAATCCCAACAATACAATATTTTTGGTGATATATTTTATTGTCATAGTTCTGATTCAATCTTTAGACGATATTTAACTCACGATGAAGCTGAAAAGGAATTAATGAATACCATTTTGGAGTTTGTGGTGGTCATATGTTAGGGTTTTGCATTGGTCAAAAGATCCTACGCATGGGCTATTTTTCGCCTATGTTCAATATTGTATAACTATGGTCTGGAAATGCCATAATTGTCAAATCCATGATAAAAAATGCATGCACATCTAGCTCCTAATCACCCAATCATTGTTTTCGGTCCTTTTGCTAAATGGGGCATTGATTTTCTTCCATGTAACCCTCACTTGGTCAAGGGGCATGGATTCATTATCCTTGCGGTATATTATTTTACAAAATGGGCCAAGGTGATGCCTACATATAAGGATGACGATAAAACAACATATGCTTTCATGTTAAATCATGTAATTTCTTGGTTCGAAGTTCCACAAGACATCGTGACAAACCATGGTATCCATTTTTGAAATATGTGATGCCCAATATTACTGATCTTACCACGAAGCTAAGCGTGCGTCATGCTATTTCTAATCCATATTACTGGCAGGAAAATGGCCAAGTGGAAGCTGTTAACAAGGTTTTAACGACCATGATTAAATGGATTATCAAGACTCATAAACAAGATTGGCATCAAATCCTTTATCCAACCATGTGGCCTTACAATACCACATCAAAACTTCAAATGGTTTTACTGCTTTCCAACTTGTCTATTGCATGGAAGAAATTCTACCAATTGAATGCAAGATACCTTCCTTGAAACTGGCAATTGAATTATTACTAGCCACTTCTGCTGAAGAGGAACACTTCCTATACTTAGCACGTCTCGATGAGACTCACCGTGATGTCGCATTAGCTAGCGAGGCCTTGAAGAAATGAGTTAAAGCACAATATGATCAAAATTTCAAACCTCATTTGAATGCAGAAGGTGATTTAGTCTTGATATATGATCAAGATCATGATAAATTAGGTCCTGGTAAATTCGAGCCTATGTGGCATGAGCCTTATATTGTAAAATGTGCACTCACAAAAGGGGCCTATGAACTAGTTGATTATGATGAAATTCCTCTAGGAAAGCTCAAAAATGGTCTTTACCTAAAGATATATTATGCTTATATTGTTTGGTGAAAGATTTGTATATTAATGTACCATAGTTTACATGTGGTAGTTTTTAACAACCTTTTATGATTTTCCGCTACTTCTCCTGCTCATCTTGTGTTACACTTTATTTGCAGATGTCAACGCTCCGTCGAGCTTACATTGGCTTCACTTATGGCGCTAGTCATAGTACTCAGAATTATCTTTCGTAGTCTAGGTCATTTATTCGCCCACTTGAGTTAGTTTCTATTCATGGGATATGCCTTGGTAAAAAAGCTGAACAATATTGCAGAATATAGCGTAGTGATTGAGCTATTATCCAATGCCATTGCATTTGGCATTTGTCAGTTGATCATTAGGTTAGATTTGAAGCTTGTGGTATTACATTTGAATGGTGTTTATTCAGTTAGAACCACTTCCATGTTAAGGATGTTTTTGTGGGTTCGTCTCTTGGAAAGAGAATTTGATTATATTGAGTATCAACATATTCCAAGAAATTTAAACAGATTAATAGATGCATTAGCTAATTATGTGTTAAATTGCCAGTTGTAAAACATTTGTAAGGAAATCAATGAAATATTCATTCATATATTGTACAAAATAGGCAGAAATAGTAGTATCTTTCATTAGATAATAGTCTATAAAAAGTGTGACTTTTACAAAAAATTTCATCCAAAGACATGAGGCTCTGTGGCCTTTATTTTCCGATCATGTCACTACATCATCAAAAGTAAAAAATCTAGCCCTCAGACTAGTGACTACACATGATGATGATCATGGTAGCATATAATATCACATGCTACTCATTATAGAAAATGGCTAATAGGTCCTGGAACCCCTATAGTATGCCTTTGGTAGCGGAGGCACAAATCATCTATCGCAGCATTCAGGATGTCCAAAGTCAACCTGTCAAGGTTGTGCTCTATATTTGTCAGTGTCTCTAACACATCCAGGTTCTGTACTATGGGAGCTCCTGGCTGCTCATCATGCTGATCATATCTATGTAATCCAGCTGGTCTCACTCGCACCACATCTGCATGATCATTTCAGATAACTAGTTTTGGATGCGAAAAAATAACAAAAAATGAAAAATTTCAAAAATCGATCAAAAAGTGAAGTTTTACCTATAATACCCCACCTCATCCAAGGAGGTAGTGGAATGGCTAGATCTCCTCTGTAGTCCATCCCTGCATACATAAAATCTTCAATCGTAATGATCAGATTTTCCATCCACTTGAAGAAGTGAGGAGTAAATCTGATTGTTAGTCCTTCACCACCTCCATGGTTTTCCATAAGTCTAACCCATTTTAGCATGTGATGGTCATGAGGCCCTCCTCTCTCTACAACTACCTATGGAGCCATAATAGGAAACCACTCCAAAGAAAATGAAATAAGAAGGGCACCATACCCAAAGTTTTTGAGTTTACCCTTTTTGACCTTGGTTAGTTGCTCCTTCAGATTGGAAACTACAACCTCGCTCCAATTAAATATGGTAGGTTGTAAACACTCTACAATGGTTTTCATATGAGCCTTCATGAGAAAATGTAAAGTTTCACTACCACACAGCCATGAAATAGTAAACTCGATGGCCTTCAAAGGAATTTGTGCTATGGTGTTGATGCCAATCCTGTCATCTTTGAGAACAAACCCTCAAGTACAGTGTTATAGAAAATAGGTGTGATTTGTTTTTCCACCTCACCTATGCCCATATAGGTTGGTTTCTAGCCCATGACATGGAATTCCAGTTAGGAAGTAAATGTCATTATAAATGACAAGTTTATGATCTCCGACTATGAAAAATTCTTCTTGAATGTTCCACTTTCCCACCATCTATTTTAGCAAGTCTAATTGGGCCTTCATGCCTGTAATGGTAAAAAACTTGTACAAGCCACAAATTTTCAAGCCTTGTATGGTCGTTGGATCATTTCGAGAAGCTATGCCTTACTCTTCGTGCTCATGTTCTCTCCATTCCATATTTGCAGTTCAAAATATTGTAGATAAACATAAAGTATTATTATAAGAAATCACGGAGAAAATTAGCAAAATATTTGGGCATGTTATATCATATTTTTCATGCCCTCAGTGTTGTGCACAATCGAATTTTATGGATAGTGTGCATGCGTGCAGTTTCTTCCTTAGAAACTATGAACATAGCATTAAAAAACTAGTCGATTTGTGCAGACCCGATAAGGGCAACGTGCGCTCATCGAGGACAGAAATTATTTTGAAAACCCTCCCCAAAACACTAAAATCTAGAGTGAAAAGCTAAATAAAAAGGATGAAAATGAAGAGCTAAGAGAGATAACTACATGGAGAAGACGACTCGCAATTTCACCCAACAGTTTGTTCGAAATTAACTTCGGAAGTTTCTAGCAAAACTGACCTCTATAACTCCCAAAAGGATAAAAACACAAATGGTGATTTTTTTTTTTACTTTTTGGGCTTTTTATAAGTTTCAGGCCTATTCAATTATTATTTTTTGCCTATTGAATTTTTAAAAATCCAATTTTATAATTTTTTTTGCTTTATTTTTTAGCAGACATAATTATTTCGAGTTGAATTGTGTAGGTTACAGGTTATTTATGGAAATGGATCATTTTGGTATTGATTATATTTTTATCACTTTTTTGAACTTGTTAAAACTTATGAAAAAGAGAAATCCTGGAGTTCTCTTTATTCCTTTTCCAGACTCCATAAAAACAAAAAAATTGTTAAGTACTTGATTGTTTGAACTTGTAAAAGTAAATGAACAACCATCTATTTAGTAGAAGTTTAACCCTTTTATGAATTAAACCATACTATCTTTGAAAAAGGTATATGTTGACTAATCATGGTCAATAGAGTTCTCTCCTAAATTATTTTATCCTTTTTCTCGCTTGAGATAGTGAATTTAAGAAAAATAACATTGCGAAGTTTACTTATGTTTTTCTCCTGACTCCCTAAAACTGAAAAACACTGAGATTTTCTTTCTCCAACCTTGTTAAAATTTACGCCTAAAGAGTTTAATGAGTTTTGTTTTATGTATTTTTAAACTCTTTAAACATGAAAACAACATCGAGTTACTCCTGTAGTAGACTCGTAAATCTAAATAGTATAAGACTCATTAAGCATGATGAGATTGAACCACTCCTTCTTAGGGTTCATTAAAAATACTTTGGAGGGCTCATTCGAAGGATGAGCTCACAGGACAAACATATGTTATCCTCCTCATGCTTGTAAAAAATAAAGAGGTACTTACTAGCAATGGTGGGGGAAAAGTGAGAAAAAATATTTGTTTTATATTTGTAAAAGCAAATATGTCACTCTTGAACATGACACTCTGTCACTTTTCGTGTCCGGGTTGGGAAATTCATTTTCCTCTCTGTTGACCATACCTCATTGAAAGCCTTCAGTTGGTTTCGATTTTAATTTTTAGTCAAATGCTGACAAGTCATTATGGCGTGTCTCTGATATGTTCAAGAGAAGTTAAACCTCAGTCAAATTACTTTGTTATTCATGACCTTCAATCGTGACGACCATCCCTGAGTCAATCCTCGATTACTCCAAATTGTTTTTCTTCAAAACTTGGCATGAGTTTCGTGTCATAGGCCCTCGTGTGATGGATCACTTCCTATCAACTTTAGCTCATTATCTAGGGATTTGATCTAGAAACCTTCAGTACCTTGGATCCTGCATGCCTTAATGGTAGGTTTCTTGCCTTCGACGATAGGTTCTCATCATTGACATTCGATCAAATGATTCTATGAGTGTTCAACATAAAATCATCTATTCACACTTCATAGATTGTATTGGATGTACCTTGAGAGGCATTGTCATTATTGGCAGTTTCTCTTGCACTTGTTAATGGGTCACATTATTGATTGGTATCAAGTGGTTTCTACCATGTTCGACTACGAGACATTCACTCACATGGCTTGATTCATACTGTGGATAGACAGATGGAGATCAAGACCCTGGATCGAGTTTCATCCACCCAGGTTGCATGGAGTTATTAAATATTCGTGATTTTAAACATAGATCCACTGATAGTTGCATCCATACCATGTCATCTATTGACATGGATCTTCAGATGTATTTCCATACGGTACTTTGAGACATCTATGTTTTGAGTATGGGAATGCCTACATCAGGAATAATATTATATATTGCATTGTAACGTTTGTTTGATTGTTTTAGGTCTCCAATTGTAGTCTCTAACCCAAACATTAGCATGATAAAGTAATTCAGTCATCAAAATATTTCTTTTGACTTTGCGCTTTAGAGGGAAATCTGTTACATGTCATTTTGTCGCATTAGGTAAATGACCGTCGGTTTGGATGTTTCTTTATCAATAAATATGTCCCAAGAGCATTCCCATGCAAAGTTTGAATCTAAATCATCCCAAAGGAAGTGGAATTCCTCAATCACATCGTACAAAACCCTGTTTTTGTCTACCTGTGCAATTCCCTAGTTGATTTATGCACATACATAGAGAAGACCATTAATATATGTGCATAATTAAGCAATGTCTTATAGTGTGACCTGCACACATGACTTAAAGTATGTAAAAATAAAAATTGAATTCTAGAACCATTATTGGTAGTATCTATCCCAACCAACAAGCTTCAAATGGATTCCTATTCAATACTAATCCCTTCGACCATGGAAAAACTCCCCTTCCTTTTTGAAACCTCTATCCCACTATTAGTGGATCTGATCCCTTAGAGAATGGATCCACAACTTCACATTCTTGGCTTATAAAGATACTACAGGTACGAGGATTGGGAAAGAACTATTGAAAGTAAGTTTATGTGGTTGAGATTAGGTTGGAAGGATATTCTTGTGAAGGGAGAGGGCCGAAGATTGTAGAAGGGACTTACAACATCAAGGCTACATGGTTGTAGGGTTTTTCTCCACTTTATGAATATAAAAGAAATTTCTCTTTCTCAATTACATATTTGTTGATTTAATTTGTAGGATTCCTTGATCACCTACATATATTGTGATTGCGTATTGACCAATTTATGATATATAATTGGTTAATTAGTCCATTTATCACTTTGGTTATATACTGGATGCTTTGATCTCTTGTTTGTCTATGTCTATGCAGATCTCTTTTAGGACAGTATCGAGAAGCTATGGGGAGAAAATGGTCGAAAGCATTGAAGGGGGACTTCCTCAATGATTTCATTAAATTAGTAAGAGGCCTCTATCGCTATATTTTATTTCAGTCAATCAGAGTCTAGAGAAAGGTAGTTGTTCCTATTTCTCTGTTACTAGGTTTCTTTGAAGTCTAGGGTAATCACTCTTGTTTGAAATAGGTGTATGTCCACAAAACAACATCTCCAACCCAAATTTTCTCTTGACACCATTCATCTTGTATATGATAATGCCACTATGCAAGCAAAGTACACTTGGCTACGCTGGAGGATATAGAACTAAGTTCTTGATATCTGTTCCTCTGGTTATGATCATATTTCCTTGCCAACAGCCAATATAGGCGTCAACAGTGGCGAGCCAAGGTCTACCTAAAATCAATGGATGTCCATCAAGTCGGGTTTTGGGATTTATTATCAGAAAATCGGTTAGATATTCCCAGGAGTCAACAAAGACCATGATATCATGTAGTGTGCCCTATGGCCTAACCACAGATCGGTCAGCCAATTCTAGCAAGGTAGAGGTGGGTTCTACAGATGTAATGCCTAGCTTTTGGCAAGTAGTGGTTGTTAAGATATTGATTGCAGCTCCTAGATCAACTAAGGCATTAGACAGGGTCTGACCATAAATTTGAACTGTTACTATTGGATTTCCTGGGTCTTCGTATTTAATGGGTGTTTCTTTTCCTGATAATAAGTCAGATAGAGTGCCGACTACTTGGAATATTGGATTATTTTTTATATTCCTCCTTGGTTTCTTTATGCACAATTCTTTGATAGTTTTTGCGTATATCAGGATGTCTTGAATGGCTTGGAGGAATGGAATTTTTATGTACAAATTTTGTAATTCTCCTAGAATGTCAAAATTAGGATATTGAATTGGTCGAGGTATGACTAATCATTCTAGGAACGGGGGAGAGGATGTGGTTGCTGGATTATGAGTTTGTTGTTTATTCACATCCTCTTCTTGTGACAGATGTTCTTTGGGTAACTGATTTTCAACCTGAACTGTATTATCTCCCTCGGTTTCAATAATACGCCCAGATCTTAACTGAAGATCATTACACTCCCTCAGATCGGCTCCTACATCTGGTGTTTCTATGATTTGGAGAGATTGGACCGGTCTGTTATTTGGATTAGGATTGGGTTGGGCTGGGAGTTGCGGTCTCAGATTAGACTGGGAATTTTGTTGTAAGGCTGGCAATGTAGGTTGAGGGAGTGGAATGGTTCCTACTGGCTGATGCATTGGTCTCTACCAATTTGTCTACCAGGCTGAACTTTGTGAAGTAGGGGGAGTCCATTGTGGTGGGTATGCGTTACTTTGCCAATATGGTGGGGTATAAGGAAGATTCGGCCAACCAGATTGGCTTGCCTGATTCAGCCACGGGTTTGACGAAGGAAAAGACTGTGGTGACCAGTTTGGAAATGGGGGTTGGAATTGACTTTGCCACATATTATACTGTTGAGAATTATACTACGGAGGCTAAAAAGAAGAAGTTGGGTATGGAAAAATACCAGATTGTCACGGGTGCCACTGACGGCGCTGGTTGAGCAAATACACCGATTCTGGCTCTTTTTCTGCTTCCTTATATACTGCTTTCAATCTAGGAAGTGAGGGACAGCTCTCCATAAGGTGATCTTTTGTGCAGATGGCACATGTTTGGACTGCATCCAGTGGACACTCCTTATGGCTATGCTTTTTCCTGCATCGGGGACAGAAGATTGCCAAATTCTATTCTGCGTCCATTTGCTTCTGTTTGGCCTACATAATATCAAGTTGTGTAGTTAGTGTCCCTAGTATATCAGTTTTAAAATTTTCCAATAAATTTCCAATTTCTACATGCATTACTCCTTCTGTCGAAATTTTATTATCTCTTACAAACCGATCATGTTCTATCGGTTTTACTTTTGTGCTGCCTCTCGAGCTCCTGATACATAAATTAACAATGTCAACAAACTTTCTTGATAAATATCTCCTTTTCCCATAATGTTTAATGTTTCAATCCATTGTTCCTTCATGCCCCTTATTAATGTTGTTTTTAACACATTATCAGGGAAAGGCAGTGATGCATAAGGAGATCTTTGTAGATTATATTGGAAACATTCCACATACTCCTCTAATGTTTTGTTTGGTCCAGCTATCATCTGGAATATTTCGTCCTTCAGTTCTCTAGACTTGCAATAGTCCTGATATTTCTTTAGAAAAGATTCTTTCATTTGATCCCAGTTATTTATAACCCCGCCACCTAATCCCATAAACCATCTTAAAGAAGCCCCTTTTAATGTAGAGGGAAACAGTTTCAGTTTCTGGGGGTCGGTGGTGTAATCATATCCCCTACAAAGTACATCAAATTCAAATAAAAATGTATTCGGGTCTTCTGATGTAAGACCATGGAATGTAGGGATATGTTGAAGAAGGATTGCTTTCATATGCGCATTTGCTATAGAATCCACTATGGGGTATTGTAATGTAGAGGTTTGAGTGTTTGGCTAGTTTTGAGCCATTGGGTCGAATATATGCCAATAACCTTCTGGGATATCTAGGAGGGTATTCCTAGGTTAAGAGGGAATGGCTTTAACAGGAATAGTTTTAATAACACTTCCTCTATCTGGGATAATGAGAGTGCCTAATGTCTGAGGAGATTGAGTTTCTTCAAAGATGATTTTTGCAGCACTTCCCTTGTCTGGGCTGTTCAATGGCTGAGTTGTCTCAAGAGGAGATCTTGGTTCCTCGATTTCCCCTGTCTCTCCTCCTCCTTCACGAAGATTACTGAAATTCCCTTCCTGCAATCGTTCTGGAGTAGAATTTTCAATTTCTTGAAAGTCCTGCTCTTTAGTTTGACTATGCACCTCAACAAAGGCTACAGATGGTGATCATGTGTCCTGAAGGGAACTAGTAGGCTGTTTAGAAATAACTTTCTTGGGTCCTACTAAGGGCTGAGATTCTGCTTTCTTGTAGATTTCATCTATGAAGGTTGGTCGGACAAGGGTCACCGGCCCCTTAGCTTTTTCTGGCTTGGGTAGAGGTTCAGAATTTTTTTCTGGCTTTTTCTGCTTAGTCATGCACTCAAATTAACTACTAAATTCTACTCAAACAAAACAGCAACAAATCTGTAGGAAAGCGGGCAGAGGAGCAGGGCTTTTACATGCTCCACACATAGGTTCTTACGTTCCGTTTTCAAAAACCAATTCTTCCCTAGCAGGTTCGTACACTACTCTAAAAAAAAGAACAAATGGCTACACTCTTTCCCCGGCAATGGTGCCAAAATGTGGAGCTATAAAAAGGGTCTCTTTCACCTCTAATTACATCACATTAATAATTCAATCCGGGAACGTTTTGTTATTTCAAAGAGTGTCTCAGTCTGAGGCTATCATTTGCTAGAGTAATGATAGTAGCACAATGTTTAAAAATACAAGAGTAAACAGATGCTTGTTTATAGCTTAACTACTTCAAAAGATTAAATCACACATTTCAAAAGACTAAGCGATTTATTAGTCAAGGGTTTGGTAGCAATAACCCATCCTTTTGGAAACTGATGGAAAAGGAAATCAGAGAACAGATCATGGATCTGGGAGCCGGACAGTAGCTGTCAATGCTCACTACAACCTAAGATCGTTATTTACACGAAAATAACAAATAACAAGAAATGGAACGACAGATAAGAAATCGAACAACAAATCTGAAGTGGAACAGCAAATCTGAAATGGAACAGCAAATCAGAAATGGAACAGCAGTTAAGAAATAGAACAACAACTAAGTCTAACAAGCAGTAACATCTTAGTCTATCATATCAAATGCATTAATCGTAATCTACAAGAATAAAATGGCAATCCTTCACTCTTAAGGGCGGATTGAATAACACACACAAATGGAACAACACTGAATACTGATAACTTATGGAACAGCGCTTGAAAACCATATATACGCACAACACACTTAAATATTAATATGATCTAGTTATCACCTCAGTTAGAAAGAATACGACTGCATTTCAAAATAGAACAGCATTGTTCATAAATCCAACAATTGAAAGGAACATAACTTCGAAGATGAATTCCGTAATGTTAATAAACAAGTGCACAACACAAAGGCTCTGTAATGGAACAACAAAAATATTCTGTAAAGACTAACAGTATTATATCAACACCTAAAAGAATAGTAATATGATGCAGAGTCAATACAATAGTTTTGTCTTTAGAAACCTTAATAAATTAAACATAACAGAGCATGTGATGTAAATTTATAAAACACATCAGATTACCAAATAATGTCGATAAGCAAACCACGCAAAAACCAAGTGTAATGGTACAAGAGCAAGTGTCCTCCAGGGTCGGGCCCTTAGCCTCCAGGGGTACACCGCTTGAAGTTATTCCAGACTCAAAGATGAAATAGTAACCAAGTTTGTATTAATGCAGCAAGTAAAATTACAGTAGAGCAGTTCTTAACGAGACTCGATGATCAAAGTTTTGATCTTAAAAGAAATTACATAAAAGCATAATAATATCTAACTCTTCTCACTGCCGAGCTAATAGTGCTGCCCCTTTTATAAGGGTGATGGTGGAGATATCTAAGTGCATAAATAGATAAAATAGCGATCCCTCAGGATCAAGGATCCTGAGGGATTCGCCGAATCGTTAGTCCTCAGTCATTTCTTTTCTTTCCTGCGTCGAGATAATATCTCCACTTCCTTTCCCGAGTTGATTCACTTTGATTTGCTTTGCCTTGTTTGCATACGGTCTCCCATCAAAGGGACAACGGTTAACCCGTCCCTGTCCTTTCCTTTGGAATGACAACTTCTTGTTTTTCTTCCTTCCTACATAAGGAAATGAAAATTGTCAGCATTTTCGTCTTGCGTATTAATCTCACATGTTTTATTACAATTCTTTATCATTTTTCGAGTTCATGATGCAAAAAGGTTTGTAAGTTCTAATGAACAGACGCTGAAATAATCATCAAAAACATACCTTCTTTAGTACTCCACACCCCCAACCCACCAACCCAGGGGATTAGCCTATTTAACACTCCCCTACTAACTAGATCCCCCAATGAACTAGGAGAGACATTAAGAGCCATGTAATTCTGACCAATTTGCACACCAAGAATACTAACAAATAATATAGAAACCAAGCGAAGACTACATAACGAAAGGGTCACCCCAACATAATTCCTCAGGCTTTCAAAAGGAGAGCCTGACCCATTACTGACTACCACCACCCTAAACAAACCTTAAATAGAATAGAGTTGATCTAAAAAGAGGAGAAAATAGAACCTTACCAATTGAGGTCAAGTCACCCCTACCACAACTATGCCCCTCATATCCCCACTCCACCTCACGTTCATCCATCCTTCAAAGAGTTTGATGCCTCTTCTTTCACTAAGGTCCCAAATATTATACCCCCTAGCCTGTTTGTAACCCCTACATCTAGTTTCTTCAATACCACACACAGAATTTGAATAGATATATATGCACAGGTTGGTAACCTATGCATCAACATATACTATTGCACTACCTTTAAAAACACACATAACCAACATAAACAATTGTCATATAACAATCTCCATCCAACCTTTAACATTCTCCTATCTCTTGTTTCTTCCATCTCACCAAGTACTTTGCCACCACTTTGCCCTTAGCATCATCAGAACATGTCAAATCTATCTTAGGAGGCTCACTTCCACGTCACCTCCATTTAATACCCCACTTCAATTTCTCCCATCGGGGATAATTTTGGGTTTTATTATTAAGTTCTTAATATTGGTTTTTAATATTGGGGTTTCATTATTGGGTTTTAATATCAACATTTTAGTATAGGTTTTTAATATATAGTTTTAAGATGAGGGTTTAGTATTAGGTTTTAATATAATTAAGCATAATTTAATTGTATAATTAAGTGGGTAAGTTTCAATTAACACTGCAACCCTACTTTTTACTCCTAATATTTTATTTCTATAACCCGAGTTTTGTATTCTTGTAACCCTAATTATTCTTGTAACGAACAATTACCCATAGCTTGATGATATGCCATAGCTATTAATTGGTTAAGAGAATACCAAATACCACTTTAATGTGTGCATGTTAATTTTAATATCATTAAAACCCTAATATTAATTTTAGTATTAATTATTATACAATTATAATAAATTTTATAAATAATAATTAGGTGAAAAGTTGTAGTGACAATTTTTTCTTTGCTCTTATATTAATTTTATTTTATTTTAAAACAATATTATTTGTCACTAAATAAATAATATAAATATCAATTAACTAAGGGCAATCCATCATTGACCTAGGATTTTTTAGACACAATGTAATATGTGTTTAAATATCTCCATTTTGAGGAAATTTATGTGAAAGTTGTTATGTTGTTTTTAATTGTAACTATTAATTTGAGTTTTTTGGAAAATTATAATTTGAAATGGATGAATATTTGTAATTTAAATGATTTATAATTTTTGTAAAATACTAAATTTAGTTTTTATATAAAATTTAAAATTAAATTATTAATTTAGAGTTAAAATAAATTAATCATTATCAAAAACCTCGGTTACATCTTACACTCGTGATGGAATCCTCGGAGGGGGCTCATCCCCCTCCCCCTAATATGGTCATATCCTTCTAAGCCCTCATGGCTACTCTTTTGAAGAATCTGAGGTAAAAAAAATTGCAGGCAAAGTTCATTAGAAAATCATAATCCATCCTTTCAATGGCTCTTCCATCAGGAGTCCAAAGAACAACCTTGGCCTTCTCTAATCATGCTCTTGTTGGAAATTTCATGGGGATGTGGTTGACCCCAAAATCTATGGAATCATGAATTGACAAGACCTAGAAGTCAACGATGAAGGGTAATATCATATTGTATGCACGTGGAAATGGCATTTTCACCTTTCTATTTGAAGTCAAGGAAGATAAAGTTGTGATCTTCATAAATGGGCCTTATTGTTTTGGGTCCTGAGGAATGTATCTAAATAAGTGGTCTTTAGAATTCAACTTATATGAATATATCCTAAATGAAATCTCAGTATGGGTTAATCTCCCTCGGCTTTTGCTCTCATGTTGGAATGATGATTTCCTTAGAGAAATTAGAAATGGAGTGGAAAAATATTTGGAAGGATTGAACCAAAAGGATCTCAATTTGCATGTGTTAAAATATGTGTTGAGGTATATTTAGAGAAGGGGTTTCCTTCAAAAATAAACCTCACTCTTGGGGTTGGACTCATTGCCAAAGTCTTGATTATGAGAAGATCACATTTAAATGTAGATTCTTACATGAATACGGTCACTTTGCTAGAGATTGTAAGAAGTACCCACCTAGTGCGAGCATGAATCCAATAGTAGATCAAGAGAAGCAGTGGAAGATTCAAAAGGGAGGAGGGAATAGAGGCGGGACATTAGTGAGCAAGAATTAAAATTCTCAAAATAAAAATTGGGCTTCATTTTCGACAAATCAATTTGATGTTTTATAAATCAAGCCGAGAATGATCACGAGAATCTAAACCCTACTTTGAATAAAGGTTCTTCTATAGAAGATATAGTAATAATGGATTAAGAATAGGGGAGATAAATCAAATAGAGGAGGCACCAAACCCCGAGAATAATTTAAATATTTAAAACTTGGAGCCCCCCCTACAAAAACCCCAATGTTTTTGTGAATAATAAAGGAAATTTCCCACTCAAATCTGGTATTGTTGAAGGTGGTCCCTTGTCAACATGGTTAATCACTCATATCATCACGTTGAACCTATATTTAGTGGATGAGGGAAACAGTCATGAGCCAAAAATCAACAAGAAAAAAAAGGAATATTATTCAAGAAGATAGCTTGAGAAATAGAAGAAATATAGAACAAAAATTAGGTAATCAATTGGTAATTATTAAGATACTCAAGCCAAGAATGCATAAAGTTTAATCCATGTTATGCAACTTTGTAATTATATTAGTAGTATTTTCGAGGATATATAAAATTGTGTCAGCTTGGAATAGAAGAATGTGATCAAAGATTAGTACTTTAGGTCTTTTTGGACATTTTTAAATTTGGATGATGAAGACTTCAATGCAAAAGTAAAAAGTTCTAGCCTTTTTTAGGTTCCTATACCAATAGGAGTCATAATTTTTGAATGACTAAGATTAAACCTGTAATATGTACATACCTTTGCTTTCTGCAAATATTTTTCATATTCAAAAAATTAAAAAATGTAAAGAGGGTATGTCCTAAAAGAAAAATCGAAGGACAAACACAATAAAAAGGTCAAAAAGATGAAAAATATGAACCCCAAGAAAATAAAAAGGGCCATGAAAGTGAGAAAGCCAAAATGCCACTACTATTTAATTTTTGTGCATAATAAATGATTATGTACAGTTTGTAATCTTTGCCACAATCCATCATAGTCAAAATGTTTAAACTTGGCTATTGCATGTTTAAATTTCATGTCTATAGATAGAGAATACAAATCTGGCCAAACAGTGTAACCTTGGAAAATAATTAGATAGATAGAGTAAATAAAAGGAGCTCAACTGTTTAATCTGAGCCCTTGGATGTAATAAGGTTAGATTTAGTTAGTCCACTATTGTAAAAAGAAAGAAAAATGTTTGATAAGGGTTTTCTAGCTCAAATGCATCCTAATAAAGAGAAGTGAAAATGGTAGGATAAGTAGATGGGTAAGTAGAAGAAAGGTTGTAGAAGTATGGTGATTGATTAGACAAAAACATGTTCATCATCTTTTCGGCATGAAAGTTCTATAGAAACATGGGCAATCAAGCATGCAAAAGGATATCAAAGTCAATTAATTAACTTCCTTCATTCATTTCACCTTTTACTTAACTAATTTCCCACAATAAAGTTCAAAGTACTTGAAAACCCTAAGTCAAAGAGGCTTGAAGCATTTCTCTGACTTTTGGAGGGACCGGACTCTCAGCTCAACGACTTATAGGAAATAAGTACTAAAACCCCCTCATAAAAAATTCATACCCCCTTCAGTTCATTCATTTTCCCTAATAATACTCCTTTCCTAAGGTTAAAATACTTCTACCTAGGAAAAGTAATTATTCCCCCACATAAATCATTTTCATATTAAGAACCCACAAAACACTATATCCTAGGTTTTTATGTTATTATCGGAAAAGAAATAAAATATGAAATATCATATACTTAGGGCATTGTGCCCCTTTCACTCATTTTATTAATTACTAATTTTATCTATTAAATCCCAAACAAAAACCCTTTTCCCGTATATATTTAACTCCTGCAATATTAACTAGCCCTATACCTTAGTTTAAATATAAACTATGATATTCTACCGAAACCTCGAAGAACCCACTAACTAATCAACCCCTGATTAAGTTAGATAATCTCTTGTTTAAATCCCTCCGCTAATGACCTTGACGCCTTAACCCTATTTTAATCCTTCATTAACTCAAAAGCCGCTGCACTAAATCACCCGTCGAGTCCTCCACTAGCCTCCATGCAACTTCCCCGCTTGATCACCATACGATCGCTTCCCTCCACATCTGATGGCCTTTATCCATTTCAGGTGGGCCCAACATCGGAACAATACCCACCTGAAAAGAGTTGTTTCCTGCCGAGCCCCTGATGTTACCTGTCATTCAACGTATGGAATCGGGCGGCCTCCCCCCAATACCACCGAGCGCCCAAAAGTGGTGCAATAGAAACCACTTACCACCTGCCCAATACATGCCAAAATAGTTATTGTTCACCCCGATACATGCCAAAATAGTTATTGTTCACCTGTACCTGCCAAAATTAACTTTCTCACATAAAGCCAAAAAGCCCCAAATCATTTGTTTTTATCTTTTTTTCAACTGCAAGACTTCATGCACACACCTGCGAACATCGAAGCTGTCAACCTACATCCAATTGCACTCTAAAGACAACACATAGCACCCAGTTTTCTTTCTGGCCTACTTAGAGCCTTTTCAACTTTTCGCAGTTGCCAGTTTCCCCATTCAGAGCAAGTTCGCCTTAATTCCAAGTATTTAAGCTATAATTCACTAGAAAACCTTGTCAATTTTAGAACCAATTACTGAACTTTCTTTGTTAAGGTAAAACATTAATTAAAGAAACTATAGCAGCTCAAACCTACTCTATACTGAACCACCATTGCCCTAAAGGACTGAAAATCACCTCCCCCACTCTCAAACTCACAAGAACTGAGAATGGTTGCCCCAATTGCCATGGATGTTAGACCTATTTCCACTCCTCATCTAGACCTAGACCACCTCCCCCTGGCAGATAAGGATTTCCAGATAAAGGATACCTATGTCCATGAATCCTCTCTCAAACTAAACTACCGATACATGAACCATGCTAATAAAATTGGTTTTTGGGAGTCCAATTTTCCCAAGTACCAATTCCCTGAAGTTCACATTTTCCTAGAAATTGTCCATTACTTCCATGCAAATTGTATTCCCAATCAAGAATCAGTGATGTCCCCTAACCAAACTATACTTTTCACCATCACTTTTGAATCTATTAATGAGATGTTTCAACTTCAACCAAGGAAAAACTTGACTCCTCTCTCCATTGGAGACCTGTTGGACTCATTTCCCAAGCTCAACACTGCAAGATTGGCCCAAATAATCCAAACCTTCATTGTAGAAGAAAAGTATAACCCCGAAGAAACCCCTCCATATTTGTATACCATATTTTCCACATTTGGCCAAGACATTGTAGCAATGATATCCAGTGTCCTAGGTTATACTACCAGTGAGTATATAGATGAAATCATCCTGGCTTTCATGTCCATATACACCCCAGGATAGCCTCCTACTATTATCTATGACTATGCCAAGTTTATAGCTGATAGGATGAGTAATGAACGAGTCTTCAAGTATTCCTCTATTTTGTATCACCTTTTCCTATACTACCAAGCACATAAGTTCCCCTTTATTCTCCATAAGATTGACACAAAAGGTCACCCTAGATCAATAATTTTCTAGACTCCATTGATCCATAAATATGACTCCCTATATTCATATACAGACTTCATAGACCTATTTGTACATCCCATTGTGACAATGTTGATAGGAAGCCCTCCTCCAAGAATAAGTTAAGATATAAAGAGGATCCTCCAACTCTCAAAACAATCCAAAGTAGGTGATTGGTACTTATACCAAAACCACACTGAGATCAGGATTTATGGTTGTGAGCTAGCCCCATATAAATTACCTAAATACCTCCTAATGAGGTTGTTTTCTCTAGATTACTACAAGAAGATACTAAATTCAAATGAGGTACACTTTTTCAAAGCCAAAAAGAAGGCCCAGCTTAGGATCAAAGACCAATTAGGTCCCTTTATTTGTAATAGCAAAGAAGCTAGAAAGGAGGCAAACCTAACCCTTCAAAGATTAAATCTAAAACAGAGTTTCATATGGAGATATGATCCCTTGGATTTCATATACAACAGAAGGTAGAAAAAAAATATGGCTCCCTATATTCATCACTGCATCCCTGAATAGAAAAGTATGCCAACCAATTGCAGTGGGTGGAAAACACTTTAGAGGACAGGGATAATACTGAAGTTATTGTGGAAAACACATTAATTGATCTAGAGAAATAGCTTGATGAGGGTTCTTTCCTGCAGGTGCTAGAAGGATCATAGGTACCACAAGAATCAGAAGCACCATACCTATCAAAGGTACCAGAAGAATCAGAAGTACCAGAGCAATCAGAGAAAACATATAGACCAGAGGCCACCATGAGTACCCCCCTAGTTTTACAGACTCCTCTAAATGAGGAGAAAAGCCTCAAGAGAAACAGGGAAGGGGCCACTGTTATAGACATATTTGGGCACTGCAACCCCAATCGTATATGTGCATAAACCAAGGGCTTTTGAGTCCCTAAAAGTGTTGTTTCATACCATAAAGGAACAAGGTCAGCTGATTACATCATCTCCCAAAAGTTCTCCATGGAAAACTTCTCAGAACTGGTCAAAACAGGACGATACAGATAGCTCAGTGCTAAGGGTGTGATGCATCTCACCTGCCACATGCAAAAAGTGTGATGCATACTGAAAATCCCTTCTGTAGGGTGTGATGGGTGAGAGTAGACAAATGGCAGAGACAGTTTGC
>APFE030657803.1:56310-71700 GCA_000404065.3 Pinus taeda
AGACAGTTTGCAAGGTGGATGATCATGGAATCTTCCAGAAACTTCTCCTGTGACACTTGCCTCTCTGAATTTGCCCAGGGATGAGTAAGAGATCATGAATCTCCAAGTGAAACCAAGAACTATTAGAGAGAGGACACTAATAAAAATCCCAGAAGCTAACTCACCCCCCTGCAAACATCTATATATGGATCCCTCATCCCAGAGATCCAAAGGTTGGAATCTTGTATTTTGTAAGGAAGCGTTGTTGGGTTCTTGGTGTAATATCATAGTGTTGGGTGATCTATGCTTTTCATGAGGTGAAGAAGGGCTTTCATGCTGAGAGGATGACGCTGGGTCAGATCAGTCAATTAGTTTTCATTCAGTCTAAAATTTCAATTCTGCAATTATTTTCAAAGCTTGAAAAAAAAACAAACAAAACAAAAACACTTCTTTCATTCCTTGTAGGAATAGGGATAACTTAGGGAAATTTTTGCAAATACCCCCACTACTTCAAATAGCCAACCTTCCCTCTTCTTCGGTGGTTGTGAATTGGAGGAACCCTTAGGCGAGAAACCAGAGATATTTGAAGAGCCTACAGGGGGAGAAGAAGAAGAAGAACCCATTCCAACTGACCCAATGGCTGAAAATAGAAATGACAGAGGAAATAGAGAAAGATTTGAGGGTGCCTTCCCCATTAAGGAAGCTAATGGGGATACCAGGATGAAGAATGTAAGCCCCTCTCCCATTCCTCATTTCCATGGCCTGACCTCAGAAGATCCAAACACTTTCTTCTTTGAGTTTTATATTATATGCAAAACCTATGATTACACCAATGATGAGCAGAAATTGAAACTATTCCCATCCACTCTCAGGGATGCAACTTTGCATTGGTTCATGGGTTTACCTAGGGATAGCATCACAACTTGGGCTCAAATAAAGTAAGCCTTCAACAAAAAGTATCGAGACTACTGCAGGTCTAAAGACACTAAAGAGGAAATTTTTAGGATGACCTTAGGGCATGATGAATCCCTAGAGGATTATGAAGAAAGATTCCAGCTTAGCTACAAAAGGGCCAGGTGCACACTTGACCCTCAGTCACTAAAGCTAGTCCTTCTTAGAGGGGTAAGGGAAGATCTTATGGATACCCTAAACTTGCTAGTAGGAGGGGAAATATACAAATTACCCTATGAGGATATCAAGACTGTCTTTAGAAACCATTCTAGGGCATCTAAGAAAAAGGGTAGGGGTGGTCAACCTATGGTCAGTCCATCCTCTTCCAATACATCCATCAAGCGTGAAATTCGAAACATGCTGGAAGATTTTAAGAGTGAGATGCTACAAACCCTTGCCCTACAGATGGAACTATGCAAATTAAGAGAAAATAGGAGGAAGCAGAGAGAGACTTAGCCATTTTCTTCCCTAAATGCACAAGGAGGCACCCTAGGAATGAATGTCCATTAAACCTGATTGAAGTCTACTCAGTCGGTGAAGAAAACCACTCCACGGACAAGTACCCTTCTCTACCTGGACTAAAAGATGTATATCAGGGAGATGAAGGGGTGATTGAACAACTCTACTACATAAATAAAAGGAGACCTCATGGGCCTCGACCATACCAGCAGGGCATGCAAGGGTCAACCCATGCATATTACAACCCCAACCAGACCACATCCATTCCCTCTTAGGGGTGCCCTTCTCATCCTTCCTGGTCTACACCTCCTCCTTGGTCCTTTGCACCTCAGTATCATTCCCAGTCGACCAAACAGTCATTTTAACCATATGCTTCACTGCAGCCTCAGGGGAATGCATCGCCCCAGGGGTGGAGGCCCCCATATAACAATGCTCCAGCTTTATTGCCTTCACCACCTACTCAACCACATCTTTTAAACCCTACTCCACCTAAACAACACCAGATGCCTGCCCAGCCAAATCTGAACCTGAACAGCAGACAAGCACAACAAATATACAGTGGAGAGACATCCCATCCTGCTTATGTTGTGTAGATTAAAGAAATCAACCTGAGATTGGGGAGAGTACTCCTGAACAACCAACCTCTACCTCCACCTAGGGAGAGTGAGGAAGAAAGAGAGGAAAGAATGCCTAAAGTAAATCCACCACCCTTTCCTGAGAGATTAACCCAACCAATCCAGCCTACCCTGGAAGAAACTGAACTTCTAGGAGAATTGAAAAATCTATGTGTCAAAATTCCACTTATCCAAGCTATAAAAGATGTACCTATTTACAACAATTTGATTAAGGAGAAGTGCTTCAAACATCTAGTGAGGAAACAAATATATGCCCCTACCATTAATGTCATTGGAAAACTGTCTGACTTAATGCTAGGGCAGGTAATCTATCCAAAGTATTTGGACCCTGGAAGCCCTGTAGTAGATGTGCACATCAATGGCACCATTGTCACACACACTTTTGTTGATCTTGGGGCTGCCATTAATGTGATGACCAAGGACACCATGCTCAAGCTCAACCTCCATGGTTCATTGAGAAAGACCACAACAGTCCTGCAACTGACCCCTGAGGGGATTGTGGAGGATGTGATGGTCTCTATTGACTCTTTTGAGTACCCTGCAAATTCCCTAGTTCTCCAACCTAAGTCCAAGCTTATTGGTTACCCTCTCATCCTTGGGAGGCTTTGGTTAGCCACCGTCAATGCCTACATTAGCTGCAGGGCTGGAAATATGACTATAAAAAATGGGCATATGTCTAAGCATCTAGTCCTATACCCTCTTGCTCAGCCATATTTAGAACATGACTTACCTTTATGGCTAGAGGAGGAGGAAGAAGATGAAATTTATTCAGCCCAACTCTATACCTTAGAAACAACCATGGGGGGAGGAGAATAGGATGAAGATGATTTGATTGAACACATACTCCAAAGTACAACTCCCAACACATTGTCCTTAGAGGAAGTAGTGAAGGAAACCCAGAACAACCATCAGATTGATCTATTCTTAGCTGATTCAAACCCTACCCGTGTCAAAACCATAGAATTTAGCCCTGAGAGAACTTTGAAAATCAACCCATATCTTTTTGTACACCAAGAAGAAAAATTGTGCAACATGCTAAAGGAACATCTAGATGCCTTTGCTTGGAGTTACAAAGAAATGAAGGGAGTGCACCCCTCGGTGTGTACTCACCACATTTAGATCAAAGAAGGTTGCAAACCAGTCCGACAACCCTAAAGCAGAATGAATCTAGCTCTCAAGGACATAGTCAAAGAAGAACTGCAAAAGTTGCTAGATGCAGGATTCATTTACCCTATCTCAGACAGTGAGTGGGTCTCTCCTTTGGTGTTGGTTCCAAAGAAAAATGGTAAGTGGAGGATTTTTGTTGATTACAGAGAGTTAAGCAAAGCCACAAAGAAGGACCATTTCCCTCTACCTTTCATTGACCAAGTGCTAGATGGCCTGGCAAGGAAAAAGTTTTTCTCTTTCCTAGATGGGTTCAGGGGGTACAATCAAATCTAGATCAGCCCAGAAGACTAGGATAAAACCACCTTCACTTGTTGTTACACAGTAATTTGTCACTGTCCTCATCTCAATCCCTCTGTTGTGTCATGTATCAAATAAACATGTTCATATCTTCCCACTTATGCAAGAAGATTAAGCAAATCCTGTCTAATGTTGAAGATTGACCATTTTTTACTAAGTTCCTGCATCGTCGCTAGTAAACCCTTAAAATCTGTGACGATTCCCTGTCATACACTGTATCGTTGTGATGTCGTCGCTAGTCCCCAGTTCATGACCCACGATGATCTAGGTTTGGCGAATTAGTTCAAACAGTCAGCCTTTTGGATGTCTCTAGACCTGGTTGTTGGGTTAGTTTGGGTCACCTTTCCACCTCTGAGATTGTGGTTCCACCTCTTGTGCAACCTCCCTTGAGGATAAACTCCCTCTCCCTCATTTCATGGAGACTTATTCTCCTATAAAATCACTCACCATTGCTATGATTTGCTAGTTAGCAATCCCTTTGGTTGAGCAGTGTTGTTAGCGCTTTTGAGTTTGATAGATAGCTAGTGTGGGTGTGACAAGTGTGAGATTGTTGATAGCTTGTGGAAGGTTGTGGAGTGCCCTTAGCTTTGTGTTAAAGCTTATGAGTGAGAGAGAAACATTGTATGTTGGGAGATTCATCCTTGAAGAGTGAATGCTTGAGAAACATACTAGCTGGATCCTCTGAGAAGGCTTGTGACGTCAAGACTCGGTTGTAAGCTTGCTCTTATTTTATTATTAATACAATCAATGATGTTTTCCTATGTCTTGTATGTAATTTACTTCATAGCTCATGACTTCTTGACTTTGTGAGTAAATAGATCATTGTTGTTTTTCGGTTACGTACTTTGTTGTATTTTCTTTGCATTGTTTTAGGTTGACCACTCATTGAGGAGAAGGAAATGGAAGCTGGAGCAGCGCAATGGAACTTCATCGACCACCAGTTGAGGTAGGTCTCTAACAATGACTGTTTAAGGAAATCTATTGTTGATCTATCTTTGCTGTGACTAGACCCACTCTAGGGCTAGAGGGGTTGACTCTGTCCACAGAGGGAACACTTTCCTGCATCACAAGTTGGCGACTCCACTGGGGAGTCTGCCTTATGTTTCCTGTCATTTGCTTTTTCTTGATTTTTGAGTCAATGTCTTTTGGATTTTGGGATTGAACCATCAGTCTTCTGGGTTACCTGGGTCAATCTAGGAAGTCCCTTTGTTGCCTATAACGATTGGCTGATCTTTGTTTGGGAGTTTTTGTTTTCCTTTCATTGTTTTTAATATCGTTTCTTAAAAAATTTAAACAGTCGCGCCGACGTCACGTTCTCTCTGCTTAATGAGTCTGTGTGTCATTAAATCTTTTCACACAGTCGCGACAATTTCCCATCGCGTTAAAGACGTGTACTTCCACGACGACGTCGCTCTGTTGCTACGGCTAGTGGCTGATCGGCACTAGTTGCTTGTGTTATACCCGCGATGATTCCTATAGAATTGTTTTTGTCAATTATGCCTCCTGAATTCATCAGTTTGATTCATCCCTTGTCATCCTTCTCTTATCTATTCACTTGTTTAAATTGCTTTTAGTTAAGGTGCTCACTTTTTGGTTTCATTGAAGTGAATCTTGTATTTTGGCTCTGTGACCTAGTTTTTCAAGTTTTGAATTATTTGGCTTGGTTACTCATCTTTTCAAGATTCATCCACAACCCTCCCGTTGGTTTGCTTGAAGTTTTTCATTGCTTGTTGCTTGCTGATTGATGTTTAGTGTTTGTTGAACCAATTGCCATGTTGATTTGATTATTTCACTACCAGACATAGATTACAATTGTTTGGGTCAATCAGTTTCACGCTTGCTTGTTTGTTTCTTTAGAATTAAAAGCTATCAAAATCAAAAGATTGCATTCATTAGTAGAAGAAAGTGAAAGTGTATTTTCCATTTCAATTTTTTCATGTTTGAAAAATTAGAAAGCAAATTTTAAATCTCTCATTAGTAGTATCGATGCACTGTAGGGATTGAGGTGTTGGTACATTATGTCTCTTGAGTGACTACATTTGTTGGCCTTGGTTTTGTCTTGATTTGGGAATGATCTCTCTACCCTTCTATAAGTAGGAGTTCATCGAAATGAAAGGTGCTTTATTCATTCTAGTTGCATCCTAGGTTTTGATATACATATGGTAAGGCCTGGAAACTGAAACATAATTCAAGATCAACTCTAAAATGAACTAAATAAACCTAACAATGCATTGGAACATAATGCACATTATTTAGAGGTCTAGGCTAGAGACGTGCTCAGGTGTCGTTAAACCTAGTCCCTATTTATTTCACTTAAGGTTGGGTGATTCCTCCTTTTGTGACTCAATAGCTGTTAGTAAGGACTTGCACTCCCAGTACCATCGAGTATATGTTGGGAGACCCCACTAGGTTATCATCCTATATCCTTAGGAAGCTGTGTCTGCCGCCTTGCAAACCGTAACGCACCGAACACAACATTCGGGAAGATAGACTGCCGTAGGAAAGTCCTTGGTTTTCACATGATCGCCAAGGTGTATATGAAGTTTTATGGGTTGTTTGGTAAACCTTTTTCCTAGTTCTCCAGAGTAGTCACTTTCGTTCCTTTTCAAACTCCTTAAAAGAAAATTTCCATCTGAGCACTTGTCCTTTCAGGCTCATTAAACCTCGAGAGAGATACAGTCACCTTTCCGTCCTTTTCTCGACTCTTGAAACATGAAAAGGTCAAGTGTTGTTCCTGCATCATAAAATTTACTGCCCACAAAATATTCCTGGTAATAGTTCGAGTTCTTGGTTGTGATAAGAGTGTTTTTCAGGCTCATTCTCGATGGCCACATTCCTCAAGTCTACTGGCCAAGGTCTTCCCGTAGATGGAAATCCTGGTGGCGTTTCATCCATTTGGAAATGTCATTGCTCCGTATATGGCAACATTGTCTTTGCCTGGGTTAACCATCGGTTTTCCTGTGTGGTTGTTTTCAACCTCGGTGGTCCTGAGTGTCATGACTCCTGTTCCACCATCTCCTTCGTCTAAGCCATGACATGTTGATTCCAAGGCTGAGCCTACGCCTTCTTCCCATGTTTCTCCACCTTCCTCTCCTCCTTCGCCTGGTGAAAGTTCCATATCTAGTAACCAGAAGAATAAGAAGAAGAAGAAGAAGACGAAGAAGAAGAAGAAGTCCGATAAGCGCGAGGCCACTTGTGCAACTATTGCTCCAAGTATATCTCAGGTTGGACCACCTTCTCCTCCTCCACAGAAGGTTAAGTTTCCTTGTAAATTGTGCAAGGGTGACCATCTTGTTCGTGATTGTCCTGGCATTCCTAGGATCTTAGAAGTATGGTCTCATGATCTAGCTCATCCCTCATCATCTTCTGAAGCTCACGAAGATGCTATCCTATCAACTGGCAGTGGTAAGAAGAAAGGGAAGATTCGATTCCCTTGTAGACTGTGTGAAGGAAACCATCCCCTTCACCTTTGTCCACTCATGGATAAAGCTTCCACCATTTTGGAAAGTCTTACAGCATTTTCGCCTTGACTTCTCGTTGGTTATCAGAGGCTCTCTTCAGACCCTCTCCCCATTGACAAAGAGATTATCTTAGATTCTTCTCTTGTCCGTCCTCCTCTTTCCAAACCTGGCTGTGCTAAGCCTGCTCCAGACCAACCATTAGTCGGAGAGAGTGTTGACTTGGGTTCACCACTTGTTGATTACTTTGTTCCGAAAGAGCGTCATGATTCTATTGCTCATGTTCTTCTCGTCTCGTCAGATTCTCCTGAGTCCAAGAATGACCCTCCTATCCTCGTTGATCAGGAGCATCCTTCTTCGGTTCCTATAGAGCATGGGGGCAATCATATGATACCCCCACCAAGTAGTTCAATCGTTTCCTTCAACTGGAGTCATTTGACTGCATTTCGCCTTCCATCCTACGTGCCTTTCCAGATTACCATACATGCCTATGATAAGGCAGTACTTGGCACTGTCTTGGATGAGGGTGCATCGATTAGCCTCATGCCTTTCACTACTTGGTAAGCTTTGGGCTCCCCGCAGCTTGTGCCGGTCGTGTAGAATCTGTTGGCATTTGACGGAGGAACCAGCTGACCTTTGGGGATCCTTCTGAAGCTTCCTGTTACTTTGGGAGGAAAAACCATCTGTATCGACGTGATGGTTGTCTAAGGTGCTTTAGATTTCAGTCACCTCCTTGGCCGTGACTATGTTTATGCCATGGGGGGCCTTGTCTCTTCACTTTTTCATGTGGTCTGTTTTCCACACGATGGAAGAATGGTGACCATCGATCAATTTTCATTCTTTAGTCCCCCGGTGCCTCCTATACCACCATCATTCCCCATCAGTTCTTATCCGCAAGCAGTACCTTCCTTGCCACATGTCAATTATGTGGCTACCTGTTTCGTCTCCGTCTCTGCTGATGATCATGCAGATGGTCTCGTACATCATGTACTTGGGGCATTGGAACCCGATGACATGTGCTCCTCCCAGAGTGTGTTTCTTCCATGCTGCGAGGACCTCTTGGGAGCCATGTTCTCAAATGGACCATGAGAAGGACTCTTGAGGAAAGTTCTTGATCTTGTGTCAACCTCGTTAAAAAATGAAACAAGGATTATGAAGATAGTTCTTTCACTATGTCAACCTCATTAAAAAAAATGAAACAACTCCCTTTCCAAATCGAGTCTTTGATTACGATCTCATAAAATCCAAGTCGAGTCTTTCCAAGATCTCAAAAGTGAACCTTCATTCCATCCACCTCGTTGAATGCAATGAAGCTTGGGGGGCATGCACCTCGATTTTCATCATTATGCTGGGGGCATGCAAACTTATAACAAGCATAGTTTTTCATTTCAAGCTTGTGTAAACATGAAACCAAATCCAAGCAAAGTTCTCCATGGTTCAAGCTTGTGTAAAAATGAACCCATACCCATTTTACACCTCGTGATTTCCGTTTTTATCCGCTAATTTCTGCTAGATGAGGCTTGGTTTTTTCATTCCATCACCACCATATCTTTGGCCGATCATATGTTTTCACTTGGTTGTTTTTCCTTCCCTGAGGAACTGCAGCGATGAGTGGTTTTATTAGCCAGCCTCTTGACCATTACATGTTTTGAGCAGTTCCACCATTGTCGAAACTAGTTGCTACCGTTTATACCACTCGTTCCTCTAGGATGAGTTACCTTTAATCTCTTTTCTGACTCGTAAAAGATGAAAATATTGCCGAGTTTTCCCTTTTTGACTCGTTAAACCAAATAAAAGGCGGTCCACTTTGAGCTCTTTTCTAACCATATAAATGTGAAAAGATTACCAGACTTTTGTCGTTTCAAGTTCGATATTGTTTACGAAATGATGTGTCTTCGATCGCTTTTCTACTCTTTCGGATCGAGGTCACTAATTATGAAAAGTACTCCTTGATCATAATGGTCAAGCGGTTCTCTCGAGTATTATTTTATACCTTTCCGGGCTTGAGGGACACAAATCTACGAAAAAGGACCCCCCTAGAGTTTCATTTTCCGTGTCTTTTTCAAACTTCCTAAACATGAAAAGACTCCAAGTTTTACCTATGTAGGACTCGTTAAACCCTGACGACATTGGACTTGTCACCATGAAGATACTCGAGCTTCTCCTCCCTAGGGCTCGTTAAACTATTACTAGGTTGGGTTCGACCGAAGGTCGAACTTATATTACAAGCATATGCTATCCCCTTCAACCTTGTTTTCAAAAATAATTGGGGTACTCGCCAGCAATGGTGGAGGAAAATTTGGAAATCATCATTGATTATCTATGGCAGTTAGTCACTCTTGAACATCGATACTTTTGCTTCTTGTCAGGTTGGCATATCCATACATTGTCATCTATCCTTCCCTAGTTTTGGGTTTTCATTTTGCCTCATTCCATCTAATCCATGTTGCTTCTGTCAAGCCTCTGATCCCTTGATGTCAAAATGCTGCCACATTCCAAATTCATGTCGTCATTATGTTCAAGAGCATAATCTTTCTGCAGTTTACACCCTTACCTGCTCTTCTGATCTTCTGTTTCACCATCTACTACTTGTTCTTTATTCTCATGTCATTGATGGGGGAAACATCATGACCCTCCTGCGACGGATCGTCTCCTATCGACACTAGCTCATTATCCAAGAGATTATCCCTTTCAGTACCTTGGAGCTTGCATGCCTCAATTACAAGTTCTTCATACCCGATGACAGACTTTTCTCATTGGTCCTCAATTGGGTGATTCCACGAGTGTTCGACTTCAGCTCATTTTTCACACTTAGTGGATTGTGCTGGGCAGTACCTTGGGAACCATTAGCATTATTGGTGGTTTCTCTTGTGCTTGTTAATGGTTTACATCATTGGCCGATAATCAAGCGACTTTCTATCATGCTCGACTTTAGCACATCTGTTCGCATGCTAGAATTTGTACTATGCATCGGATAGGTTTCAAGACCCTGAACTGTGATTACACATGTTCGGGCTGTGTGGATTGGTTCGTGATTACATGACTCTTTGATGGATGGCTGCGACCATACCTGAATCTTCATGGGTGGCTGTGACCATACCTTTATCATTATCATGGTCTTATCAACTGGGTGGCTGCATCCATACCACAGACCAATTTTTATATGTCTTATGGATGGTTGTGCCCATGCCTAGACTATATGTATTTCACTATTACAGATACCAATTGTACTTGCGCCTACAGGATCTTCAAGGTGGTTCTAGTTCAGACAGTTTCATAAAGCATTTCACCCCTCCCACTCTCTCGGGCTTCATGATTTAGGGGGCATCTGTTACACAGTAATTTGTCACTGTCCTCATCTCAGTCCCTCTGTTATGTCATGTATCAAATAAACATGTTCATATCTTCCCACATATGCAAGAAGATTAAGCAAATGCTCTCTAAAGCTGAAGATTGACCCTTTTTGACTAAGTTGCTACATCGTCACTAGTAAACCCTTAAAATCCACAATTATTCACTGTCATACATTGTACCGTTGCGACGTCGTCGCTAGTCCCCAGTTCATGACCCGCGACAATCCAGATTTGGTGAATTAGTTCAAACAGTCGACCTTCTGGATGTCTCTAGACCTAGTTGTTGGGTTAGTTTGGGTCGCCTTTCCGCCTCTGGGATGGTGGTTCCACCTCTTGTGCAACCTCCCTTGAGGATAAGCTCCCTCTTCCTCATTTCATGCAGACTCCTTCTCCTATAAAATCACTCACCATTGCTATGATTTTCTAGTTAGCAATCCCTTTGGTTGAGCACTGATGTTAGTGCTTTTGATTTTGATAGATAGCTAGTGTGGGTGTGACAAGTGTGAGATTGTTGATAGCTTGTGGAAGGTTGTGGAGTGCCCTTAGCTTTGTGTTAAAGCTTATGAGTTAGAGAGAGACATTATATGTTGGGAGATTCATCCTTGAAGAGTGAATGCTTGAGAAACATACTGGCTGGATCCTCTGAGAAGGCTTGTGACATCAAGACTCGGTTGTAAGCTTGCTCTCATTTTATTATTAATACAATCAATGATGTTTTCCTATGTCTTGTATGTAATTTACTTAATAGCTCATGACTTCTTGACTTTGTGAGTAAATAGATCATTGTTGTTTTCCGATTAAATGCTTTGTTGTATTTTCTTTTCATTGTTTCAGGTTGATCACTCGTTGAGGAGAAGGAAATTGAAGCTGGAGCAACGCAATGGAAATTCATCGACCCCCTATTGAGGTAGGTCTCCAACATTGACTTTTTAAGGAAATCTATTGTTGATCTGTCTTTGTTGTGACTAGACCCACTCTAGGGCTAGAGGGGTTTCCTCTGTTCGCAGAGGGAACACTTTCCTGCATCACACTTGTCCTTGGGGTACTTTCTCCTATAGGGTCCTTCCTTTTGACCTATGTAGTGCCCTGCCACTTTCCAGAGAGCACTCCTGAGCATCTTTGCCGAGCTAGTCCATGATGCAGTAGAGATTTATATGGATGATTTTACACCCTATGGGTGTGATTTCCAGGAGGCTCTGTCCAACTTAGGTAAGGTGCTAAAAAAATGCATTGAAATGAACCTATCCCTTAGTCCCGAAAAATGTGAGTTCTTTATGATTGCAAGGACTGTGCTAGGTCACTAAATATCCCGGAAAGGACTGCAGGTGGACCCAAACAAAATAGCCATCATCCAAAGGGTCCCACATCTGTAAAAGCAGAGAGATGTCAGAAGTTTTCTAGGTTTAGCTGGATACTATCAAAGGTTTATAAAAGACTTCAGCAAGTTAGCTTCTCCTTTATTTGGGCTGGTGGCCAAAGACTTTTAGTTTGTATGGTCAAAAAGTTTTCAAGAGGCCCTAGACACCCTGAAGGACAAGTTGACCACTGAACCTATTCTCTAAGGCCCAAATTGGGCCCTTCCTTTTCATATAAATGATGATGGTTTACACAAAGCCATAGGAGCAGTTCTAGACCAGATAGATGAAAAATTTCCTTATGCCTTTTACTTTATCAATGAGAATCTGTCAAAGGCCAAAATGAACTACACAGTGACCAAAAAGGAGCTCTTGGCTATTGTGCATTCATTGAACAAATTTAGGAATTACATTACATGTTATCAAACATTTGTACATATTGACCATGCTACAATTAAATATTTAATGAATACACTTGATGTGAATGCCCAGATTATTAGATGGTAACTTTAATTACAACAGTTTGATCTAACTATTGTTGATAATCCTAGCAAGGAAATGTTGTTGTAGATTTTTTTTCCAGATTAACTTTGCCTATAGGGGAGGAAGGAATGGTTGATGATCAGTTACCAGATGAACACTTATTCGCAATTTCAGTTCTCTCTCCATGGTTGGCTGACATAGCAAACTATTTGGTGACTGCACAGTTCCTACCGAATTTGTCCTCCGAAGAGAAAAGTAAGATTGTAAGGAAGAGCACCCCATTCACTTGGATTGCGGTCAACCTCTTCAAACTAGGGCCGAATCAAATCCTGAGAAGATGTGTCAGGAAGGAGGAAGTCTTTGAAATCCTTCTGACATATCATGATGAGCCTTGTGGTGGTCACTTTGTAACCAAGAGGATAGCATTCAAGGTGTTACAAGTTGGTTATTATTGTCCCACTCTTCATTAGGATGTGAGAAGGCATACTAGTCAGTGTGATCGGTGTCAAAGGATGGGAAAGCCTACTCCAAGGAATGAAATTCCTCTGCAACCTCAAGTGACTTTCGAGCCATTTGACAAGTGGGGCATGGATTTCATTGGACCTATTGACCCTCCTTCTAAGAAAAAGAAGTACATCATTGTGTGCACTGACTATTTGACTAAATGGGTTGAAACTAAGGCAATCAAAGTAGCAACAGAGGAGAAGGTGGTTGAGCTCTTCAGGGAAAATGTATTTTACAAGTTTGGGTATCGTAGAGAACTGGTCACTGATCAAGGCAGCCAGTTTACATCCAATATGATCGAAGACTTGTTAAGCCAGCATAATATCAAGCATAGAACCTGCACTCCCTATCACCCACAAGTTAATGGGCAAGTGGAGGTGACCAACAAAGCACTGGAGGGCATTCTAACCAAAGTGGTTAGCAACAGCAGAAAAGATTGGGTAGATAGATTAGTTGAGGCCACTTGGGCCTACAATACCACCTAGAAGACCACCACTAGATTCACACCCTATGAGTTTGTCTATGGGAAGAAGGCCCTATTGTCCATTGAATTTCAGTACAATACATTGGGGATGGTAGCTCAACTAGATCTATATCTCAATAGTGCACAAAAAGAGAGATTGCTCCAATTGAATGGGTTAGAAGAGTTTAGAAAGCAGGCCCTCCTACACACAAAGGTGACTCAAATTTAGAGGAATATCTAGCATGACAAGAACATCAAGGACAAGAAATTTCAAGAAGGTGATTGGGTGTTTTTATATGATTCTAGATATAAGTACTTTAAGGGCAAGTTAAGGACTAAATGGCTAGGGCCTTATGTCATAGAGAAATGTCATGATAATGGTTCATTGCAGATTAGAACCATAGATGCAGAGGCCATTCCTTTACTTGTTAATGGGCACAGATTGAAATTTTACAAGAGGCCATTGTCAATGCAAGAGATCATTGATGGTATTAGCAAAACAGTGATGGTGGTATCAGCAAGTCATTGAGAGAAAAAAAAAAAATAAGGAGACTCAGGTGAAAACCTCCATGAGGCATCTAAGTCCCACTGGTCAGTTGAAAACATCTTGAGGTGAACCAATGGTGTCAAAAAATAAAAAGATCTCTGGGTGAAAACCTCTCTTGAGGTGTGCAGGGCAAGCAACTAGGATGAAAACCTCTTGGAGGCAGACTAGTTGTTTTCAATTAAAAAAATAATTAAAAAAAAAAAAGAGAAAAGAAAATTCTGAAAATATTTTTTGCAAGTTAGTAGGAGGACGATCAGAGCAACAAAAGAGAACCAAAAGGGACCTTTCCATCTCATGTTTTTATTTCTCCATTCATTATCCTTCATCATTCCATCATTCCTTCCATTTTTTCCACTCATTTGCCTCAGTTTGCAAGGGTTCTATGTTTTCTATAGGATTCCTTGTAAACCTATATGATTCCCTAAAAACCTACAAGACGATCTTGTAGGAATTACAGTGGCTTGGGAATTCTAAAAGAAGTAGCCCTAGAGCAAGGGGATGGCCTACCCATATAAAAAAAAAATCCCTACTTCACCATCTCATCACCATACCTTTCTCCACCATGATCACCCCTGCATTCATAAAAAAGGTAAGTTTTCAAAAAAATTACAGTTTTCAAGAAAACACAGATAAAAGAGGATGAAGATAGAGAGCAAGGGGACAACACCTGAAGTTTATTTTCGTCATGCACAAATCCCTAGAACCATTCTCTACCCATGTCAGCCATCCTCTAGTTCCAGCAGTAGAAAATGATTAAAAATTTGGAGGGAGAAGCAGCTACAGGACATCCTGTATGAAATCTTGTAGCAGCCTATCCCACAAAACAAAAATCACAGGTTGCAGTCAGCTTCAAGCATGGAAGATCCAAAGGTAGAAGAGGCTCCTCTAGAGCCTAGCAGCACCATCATCATCATCATCATCAACACCAATTATCTGCACATCAAAGAAAATCATCAATGGACAATGAAAGAAAGGAGAAAAGCACATGCAGCCAACACACAACACATAATTCATTTTTTCAACAAACTTCATCAAGGCATCATTACCACATGTAAGTATCTCAATTCCACTCTCTCATTAGCATAATGTGATCAAAATATGTAAAAGTTTTGAAAGAGTTGGTTTATAAGTGAAAGGTGGCTAGTTAACTTGGCCACCTCTGTTTAGTCAATGAGGAGAAAGAAGTTAGTCCTCACAGATGCGGCAATAGTCAAGTCAAGGAAAAGAAGGATGAGGTCAAAATTAGTTACGTCGTAGATGCCCAAAGTGGGAGTTGATTACGAGGTGAGGAGAATGATGATGTGGTAGTGGGACCAATGGTCCAAAAATAGATATTCGTACCTCGGCTGCCAGCACACCACCTCACTGAAATCACCCATATGAGGAAATAAATGTTGATCCCCATGCATAGAAGCATTCACATTCTCGAGGCTCACACTAGCAAAGTTGCTCTCGGCCCTCAAGCAGTCTACATGAAAGGCAAATTTCATTTTTTCCCTGCACAGGACCACCTACAGGATCCTACAGGATATAATCTAGCACCTACAGGATTGGCAGTGAGCAGCTTCAGAAGGGAAAAATAGAGGGTGGCTTCTGTTAGCTTCCTGCTGCAGTAGGTATTCATTTTTCATGATTGGCATTTCACAGGCCAAATATGTCGTGCTTTGCTTGCTGCAATGCTCCATATTTGCTCAAACAGTCTCCAAATGAAGAAGGCTACTTCAAGTTCATCTAATTGC
>APFE030657803.1:71720-112395 GCA_000404065.3 Pinus taeda
CAAACAGTTTAATCTTGGTTTCCCTAGGTTTAAATTTCTTGTTTTAGAATATAGAGATTGTAAATCTGTCCAAACAGTCTAATCTTGGCAGATTCTTAGATAGGTAGAGAAACAGAGAAGCCCAATAGCTTAATCTGGGCTCCGGAAGAAATAAGGGTAGTATGTAGATAGGAAAGCATCAAAAGAAAAATGAATGACGGGTTTGCAAGTCTAAATGCACCCCCAAACAAAAGAAGAAAAAATGCTAGGCATATAGGCTGGGTAGGTAGTTCTGAGGTTGCTGAATTGCTGACCAGTTCCAGGTTTTCAGGTATCATATCATGCAGAACATAATCAGCAAGGATTTGTAAGCAAAAAGGCTCAAAAGAGGTATAACTGACTCCCCTTCTCTGTTTTTCCCAATTATTAACTAACTTCCCCAAAAGAGGTTAAGATTTGCTTGACATCTCTTAAGTTCACCATCTCCATAACTCTGGCTTGAGTAAAGATCTGCTCTACTCATAGTTGTTCCATATTTTCTCCCAAAGTATGGTCGTACCCCCTTGCAACAACCTAAGATCTCCCAAACTTAGCGCTTTCTTACCATCTCCATATTAACCACTAACACTATTATTTAGCTCCCTATTCTTCCCATCCCCTTATTAATATTAAGTAAAATCCCCTATCTAATATCCCTCCCCCTGGTTGAAAAATAACCATAAGAACTCCCGGGAATTGTTTAGTTTATCTAAAACTCCGCAAGAACCCCTGACCTCCGAAACCACCTCCCAGATACGATGGACTCCTTCCAAAGTATAAAATCCCTCCGAGGTAATTGAACCCCTCCGAAACCTCAAATGCCCTTCACACCCACTTACTTGCTCTTTCCTCCTCAAAGCCGTTTTCGCATTGCACTTTCGCAATCTCATCGTCATGCAAATCATCACCCATCCATTCCCCACCGATGCGATGTTCCGATATCGGCGATCGGCGATCACAAACGCCGAGTGTCCAATACATTCACCTCTCCGTCTCCGCCGATGCGATATCACCGATATCGCAGATCGGCAGTCGCAAGCGCCACTTCTCCAAATCGATTCCCCCCTTCGCTCCCCACCGACGCGATATCGCGATATCGCATCGGAGTTTCTTCACCACAGTATACCCAGTATCTCACCACGTCGCTCTGTACTAGGGACCCACAGCTGACGTCATCCGCCATACAACCGACGCCATGCTTACGTCAGCAGCCAGAAAAGCTGAAAAAGCTTCGCGCAGGAAGAAAAATCGCACTTCGGAGCTCCAGATCAAGAAACGGAGGCAGTTTCCGATGCGCATCGCTATGGGAAATAGGCCATTTCGAGGAATCTTCAGGGAATATTCTGATTGCTGAGCCCATTGCACACCGAAAAAGCCCGAAAATCGCCCGATCATGCCAAAAGATCCAGTTTAAAGACAGCAGCAGATCAATCACAGAGTTTAAAATGTATCAGATCAAATCAGCAGGCATCAAGCGTGTCAAAGAGTATCAGTCGACGGTGGAAGCCATCAATGTAGCGGCAAAGTGTATCAACGAATATTTTGAGCAGCGGCCCGAAGCGAGAGAGAATTGAATATCTTCCAGCAGATTCATAGAAGGAAGGCGGAACTACTTCAAGCTCTCAAATCATAATTATTGCACATTCAATTCACACTGGAGCCGAAGTTCAGTCCCCAAAGCACAATCATTCAGCAGCACCGCATCTGGTCCCCAAGGGCCACCTCGTCACCTGTTCCAATTCAGCTGCCCCCAGCGCAGCCAAAATGATTTACTTGCATTCAATTCCAGCAGCATTTAGATTTCTGAAGAGTTCTAAGTAGACCTGTCAAGGTCATTTGTAATGATGTCTTTCCGATATTTTGTTTATAAATACCACCCTAAGCAATGTTGTGAGGGGTTGGTTGGTTAGTAGTAGTTGTTGGTCAGTTTTCTTTCTAGCATTTTCTCTGAGCAAAGACTCGCACTGTAACTGTCATAATTTTCCATAATCAAAGATTGCTGAAAGCATGGATTGCAAAACAACTTGATGTTTTCTCTTGGCCAAGGAATGATCACGAAATTCCTGTGCTTCTACATGATCCAATAAGTGTTCCTCTCTCCTGTTTTATTTTATGTTTTTATCACCTTTCCGCCTTTCTAAATCGCAAGAAAAAAGAATAGCTTAAGATTTGTTTTAATACACCATAAGTTCAATTTCTGCGTTTTTCAATGTTTTCTTCAGAAACAGTTATGAGCTTGTATTCTTAAATGATCTGGTTTACGCTGTTTCTCCCACAGATGAGTGCATATCTTAAGAATTCTTAACTGCTCCTGGATCCCACTCATCCATTTCTCCTCTTTGTCAGCATGATGAAATGATTATCCTTTGCCTTTCATCCCTGATGTTCACTCCGTACTTTCAGCAGACCGATATTTGTATCCTGTGTGGCTATCCCGCTCCGAATCCCCTTGTGACCAAGAAAACGATTGTATGCCTCAATTTGTGACTCCATGCCCAATGGTTCGAAACTTATAACACCTTACCGTGCCTCTTCGTTCGAGAATCCTACCTTCTTCCCAATCACAATCAACACTCCCTTGAAGTCAGAAAGCTAGCCTAAAATCATCAACTAAGGTTGAATCAAAAGGGGAGAGCCCTCTCCGATTACAGGTGGGCTAGAACCTGCAGTCAGAAGATTGGTTTGTGGTTACCTCGGCCGTATCCCTATTAGGAGCCTAGGGACAACCTGAGTGATAACAGCTTCATCAAGTAATGTTAAGGAGGTAGGCTCTACATTTCTCCAAATTTTTCCAAGTGAAAGGAACATAAAAAATCTTCTAGTTTGTTGAAAGTGATTACAGCATAAAGGAATTGTATACACATAATTTTCATTTACATTTCCTCCTTCATTAAAATTTTCATCAGACATATACGCTCCTCCATACATCAAAGAAAATGGCAGGAGGGTTTAATAAAATGGAACCCATCAACACAGTGAGGATTCATCAGCACCCTCCTGTGCTAGAGATATTCACAAGGCACAATTGGATGGGTTTCTTTGAGAAATTGAGGGGGTATGATGATGAAGTAGCCAGAGATTTTTCTCTCTCCCTCATTCCACTAACTAGGAGCCATGCCACTATTGTGGTGAGAGGCCTATCCATAGAGCTCACCCCTGAAATCATAGGCAGAATTACCACACTTCCCTTAGGAGTGCCTTAGATAAAGGAGGACAAGGGAAATATCCAAACTGCAAAGAAGAAATTGTTTTTGGAAGGAGAGGAGGCCATGGAAGACAAAAATGGAGTCAGAAGAGAAAGCCTACCCTATCCTTGGAATGAAATTAGCTACCACCTTATAAAGTATATCTCATGTGAAGGTAGGTAAAGTGTGGTATATGGATACCACTTTAGGCTTCTTGAAGAATTGAGGTTTGGAGCATACACAACTCCCCAAAACAGACTCAGCATACCCTACTTCCTTCTTTAATCAGTGATAGATATGAGCATGAAGGTGTAGAAAGGAAACCACCAACAACTAGCACATCATGGGTAAATTAGACCTATCATAGAAGATTCCCTCCAAAACCTCAAAATTCCTATCACATGGGCAATTTTTCAGAGACATGCAGACAGAGGAGGATATAAAATCCCTTGAATATGACAAGATCCCTACTTCCAGTTAAAGGGATGAAGAAGAAACTGAAAAAGATGAAGAATACACAAAGGGGGATGAAGAGGAAATAGATGAGGAATACAAGGAAGAAAAAGAGAAGGAAAGTGGTGAAGAAACAGAAGTAGTTTCAAAGGAGGAAATTGATGAACATAGTGAGGAACTAGAGGGAGAAGAAGAGGAGAAAGAAAAAGATGAGGGGAGGAATGGAAAAGAGGAGGCAGAAGACAAGTAGGAAACAACCAGGGTATCTCTAGAACCCACTGAGAAAGAGGCAACAACTACCCTCACTACCCTTAGTACCCCTATCAAACAAAAAGGAAAAAGACAGAGACAAACTCCATTGTACTTTAGGACAAGAAAAAGAATAACAATAAGGCAGGGAAAACCTCAAACTCCCACCAAGGTTCCTAATGTTATTGAAGACTCACCTAAACAATAGGATAATATGGCCCCTCTTATGAAAACAGAAGGAGAAGGATCCTCAGGTTCAACCTCCCCCAAGTCTCCTATCACTTATGTGAGAAGGCCTATGACTAGATTTGCCTCATCCAAAGGAAAAGGCATCCTACAAGATACACAGAAGGACCTACAAGAAGTAGAGGCAATCCTACAAGAAACTCTGCTAAACCTATAGGATACTCAGAAATTAGATAAAGAAGGGAGTGTGCAACAAGAAAAAAAGAAAGAGGACCTAGAGCTAAGGGAACCTAGTCCTCAACCTAACCTTGACTCCTACAGCAAGTTTATTGAAGGGGGGTAGGGCCATTCCAAAAAATAATGTCATCCCATTATTCTTTGAGCTTGAGAAAGAAAGAGCGAGAACACATATGTGGATGCATATTTCCAAGTCCAAGGGAGTGGAGAACATAGGTCACATGGAGGAAAAGCTTAAAGATATGGGAAAAGAACTGAGTAGCATGAGGGACAAAGAGGCAATGATGAAATCTCAGTTGGAGGCAAAAAACACATGTTTAAAAGGACAACTACAAGAAAGAGAGGATCAATTGCAATCTATCCTTAGAGGAAATCTAGTGCAGGATGCTAGCTAAGTCCTATGCATTATACCTTAAGGAATAGTGGTTGCAGTTCCAAATCAAGACCCTAGCACAAAGAGGCACTATGCCCTTCTAGGATTATAGACATTTCATTGATCTTTGTGATCAAAGCACATGGAAGATAGGGCTAAACTATCTGAGTTCTACCTACATAACCTAGCCTTGACAGATCTAAATGTATGGGACCCTAATGAAAAACTAGGGGATTTATAGTTCATGGCTTTGGAATCATGGATGAACCATGAGGAAGCAAGGGTTGTTGAAATGAAGAAAATAACAGCAAGGGAAGAAAGAAAGCCTCTCATGATTAGAGTTGAGCAATCAAATCCAATGGCTATCATCAACACACATAACTTAATTGCAAATGACCCTCAACTTCCACCCAGGTATCTTGCTGCCAAAGGGAAAGCAATTACACATTTTGAGGATATGTTCAGGTTGTTAGAGGATGACAGCATGCAAGCTTGCCAAAGGAAATGGAATACTTTTCCCTATAGTTTGAAAATCAGAGAGTACCATTCTCCTCAAAGAATGAGAGAAGCACTGAATAAGACACCCATGTATAAGCAAACCCTCCAAAGACTCAAACTCAATTGCATTGGCTTGAGACTCAGTCCACCACTGCTCTTAGGGATGTTATAAGCAAGGAAGGAAGAGGAAGAAAGAAAGTAGTGGGAGGAGATAGAAAGGAAGGGAGGATTCTATGCACAAGAAGAGGAAAATACAACAGAAGCATGGGATGTCAGGGATGCCACTAGAGCTATGAAAGAGATGGATATTGTTTGAGTTTCTCAGAGGATGAGCAACACATTCAATAGGGGGGTGATGATGAGCCTCATCATTGGGTAACTATATAGACCTTAATTCACCTCCTAGCTTAGTCAAATCAACTGTTCTTACAATTTATTACATATTTTGATTGTATTTTGTTTAATGAGATGAGTCAAAGTGAGATATTATGCCTAGTGGACTAATGTGAATTGAATGCAAGTTTGTGAAATAAAATCATGGATTTTTGGCTAATTAAGGGCTGGAACTTGAATGAGACAAGGAGGAGAGATTGTAGGAGGTAGATCATCCTCATTTACTCCTCCCTCATTTGAATATTCCTCCATCAATCACACTAGCTCAGAGTACAAGTAGCCAAGTCATGGAGATAAAAAAGGCAGTCAAGCAAGTGACAGTCAAAGAGCTAGTTATCTCGAGTTTGGGAGCCAAGCCTACCTATATTTAAGGAAGTCATTGGAGAATTTATTTGTATAAATAAAGAGGCCCAAGGCCTCATTAGCATTCGAATTTTTGCTGTAAAAATACTAGTCATGTAAAAGTTCAAGACTTGTGGAAGACATTGCTATGTAATTTTCTGTTTTGGTAATGAGAATGAGCATTTCCTTGATCCAACATTGATTTCACTAAGAGGGCTAAAGCTCTTGCGTTAGGGCCCAACCCTAATAGCAAAGGCTCCTCTTCTTGTATTTGTATGATTATATTGATTTCGTAGATTAATGGTTGAATTGTTTTTAGAATTATTTCATTGCAAGTAGTGTAGATCTGATTAGTTTTCTTATTAGTTTTCTTCCATTTGTGCTTTAATTTAACAATAGTTTACAAGAGATAAAGGAACATCAAAAATCTATAAATAGGTGGTTTTTTCCTCAATCCTTCCTTCAGGGATCGTGGTTTGAGGAAAGAACTCCTATGCAGCCCCAAAAAGACAGAATTCTAGTTTTTCATGGAATTTAGGGTTTTCTGTACTTAGGCCAGCATTTGATCAATTTGCAAGAGTAGGATTTAGTTATCATTTCTTATATATTCAATCTTACGTTATATCTCATCCATGTTCCATCTTATTCCGTAAGTTTTCCTCATGCATAAAGTAAGCAGTTAGACCATGAAATTATGTTTTCCTAGATCATTGAAATTCTTCTTGTTTACATGAATTTTGAGTAAATGTCAATGTTTGATGCAGCGTAGGTGTTTTAGAAGTACAGAGAGATTTCATAGTTAGCAACCTCATTCCAACTTCATCCATCCAGATCATTCTTTGCTTTCACTAAAACCCTCACCAATTTCATCATTTCACAAGGAAACTTCTCCAAGCTTATTGAGTAAATCCAACCATCTCCCAACCTTGGTTTTGAGTTCTGAAGTGGTCCTAGGCACTCCCTTGCCTCATTCCATCCACCAACCACCTTCCCTAAACCTTCCATCACCTTTAGCACCCATCCTTTTTCTCTCGGCTGTATCATATAGAAATATAGGGGATCTTGTAGGTTTTCAGGATATCTTGTAGAACACATTAGGACATCTTGTAGGTTTTCCTGTAGTGACATGTTTTGAGGCCATTGAGGGAAAAGCCTCTAGGAAGCTAGAAAATGTCACCTACTAGTCTCCCCAACCTTCTAACCATTTGTTGTTCTCTTAACCTGCGAGAAGATACCAAAATACCAAATATGCGAAGAAATATACCAAGAACACAAAACAATAAGAAATAACAGCATGTACTTTATTATTTAGAAAGGAAAGCAATGTTCACTTGCCTCTTCGAGGGGGCAACCTCCAATAGAGTTGGGCTCAATTACAAAATAAGACACGATGCTCCTCGAGGGGAGTCTCTATCCTTTATATAGGATTCGTACATGTAATACCATGGGTCAGTACCATGGTTCTTATTAATACCATCTATCTAATACCACGGCTCATTTGAAACTAACTGTGGTCCCTTCTTTACATGTGGGTCAACCACTTACAATTATTAATTTGGGCTTTATTGGCTCTTTAACTAACTATAACTATGACTTGACCCTATTACATAAATAAGGGGGTTAGGGTTGGACCCTAACATGCCCTCCCCCATAAAAATAACCCTGTCCTCAAGGCTAAAGCTGTTGAAACTACTGAAGAATAGTGGTTGGTTCCCAGGTTGCATCTTCTAGAGAGGTGTCTTTCCATTTCACGAGGACTTCCTTGATCGTGCGTCCGCGTAGGTACCTTTCTCGCGTGTCAAGAACCTATTCCGGTTGGAGCCAGATTGAACGTTCTTCATCCAATTCTGGTAGACTGGTTTGAATTCTACAATGGTTCCCCACCACTTTCTTGAGGCATGAGACATGGAAGACGGGATGGAATTTTGTAGTGGGTGGCAAGGCTATCTTGTATTCTACTTCTCCGATGCGCTGAAGTATTTGATACGGTCCATAGAAGTTTGGAGATAATTTCTTACAACCCTTTTCTTTGAGTAATGTTTGCTTATATGGTTGCAGCCTCAAGAATACCTAATCCCATTCTTGAAATTTTCACTCTGAACGATGTTGGTCTTCCTGTTGCTTCATGCGATTTTGAGCTTGACGGAGATTCTCTTTGAGGTGGGCCAACATGGTTGCGCGGTTCTGTAGGATTTGATCCACTACTTGTACCTTTGAGCATCCCTGGATATAAGAAGCAGGTGAAGGAGGGACTTGACCATAAACTGTTTCATATGGAGTCATTTTGATGGTGGCATGATAGTTAGTATTATACCACCATTCAGCTAGAGGTAACAATTGTACCCATAGATGTTGCTTTTTTGAAGTGAAACACCTGAGGTAGGTCTCGAGACATTTGTTGACTGCTTTAGTTTGACCATCAGTTTGGGGGTGATAGGAAGTACTGAGTTGTAGTTGGGTACCTTGTAGGCTGAAGAGTTCCTGCCAAAAGTTACTAGTGAAGATTGGGTCACGATCAGACACAATGGAAGTGGGCATGCCATGCAATTTGAAGATCCGGTCCATGAAAGATTGAGCCACCAAAGCTGGTGTAAAAGGGTGGGGTAGGGCGCAAAAATGAGCATACTTAGAAAGTCTGTCCACAACCAACATGATGATTGACTTTTTGCCTAACTTCGGAAGACCCGTAATGAAATCCATAGAAACCTCCATCCAAATTGAGGTTGGGATGGGAAATGGCTATAATGTGCCTACGGATTTGACTGTTTCTCCTTTGTGGCACTGAAACATATCACACTCAGCTACAAAATTAATAATGTCCTCTTTCATGCCTATCCAAAAGAATGAACGTTGAGTGCAAGCATAAGTCTTCTGAAAGCCGGAATGGTCTGCAGTGGGAGATGAGTGCAACTCCGCCAAAATGTGACTTTTGAGGGTGGATGTTGGTGATATCACTACTTTGTCCTTGTAGCGAGGAATCTCATCCTACCAAGAGTAGCCCACTGTGGAATTTGGATCCGCTTGCAATTTATTAATGAGTTGGGAGAGCACAGGATGTGAAAACCATTCCTTGCAAGCCTCTTCAATCCACTCTGGAATGGGAAGAGAGATTGCTAGCAGGGTGCTTTCCTCCTCAAATTGGCATTATAAAGCATCCGCTATGACATTTCCGCGCCCTTTATTGTAAATTATCTCATAATCATATCCCAACATTTTGGCTAGCCATTTATCTTTTTGTGGCGACGATAGGTGTTTCTCCAAAAAATATTTGAGGCTTTGATGGTCTATGCAGATTTGGACACGTTGCCCCAATAAGTATGGTCACCAGGTATCCACTGCATGTAAGATAGCCATCATCTCCTTCTTATATGTAGATTGTCCCAGATTTGTCCCACTTAGTTGTTGGCTAGTGAAGGCCAAGGGTCAACCTTCCTACATTAAGACAGCCCTAATACTTGTACCTGAAGCATCACATTCAATCACAAAAGATTTGGTGAAGTCTGGTAGTGCCAATACTGGAGTGGAACACATGACATGTTTGAGAGTTATAAATTCCTATTGTGCTTCATCATTCCAGAGGAATGATTTTTTCTTGAGAAGGTGAGTGAGGGGTCTAGCAATGCGACCATAATTACAGACAAATTTGCGATAGTAGCCAGTGAGACCCAAAAATCCTTTCAAGCTCTTCAAGGTCTTTGGTTGAGGCCAATCCTACATTGCCTGGATCTTTTTGGGGTCCACCCTAACACCTTCACGCCCCACAATGTGGCCCAAATATTCAACTTCTTCCATTCCAAAAGAGCACTTGGACATCTTGACTACTTCTGGAGCAGTTGCAAGAGCAGATCTACATGTTGAAGATGTTTTTCCCAGGTGAGGCTATAGATGAGGATGTCATCAAAGGAAACAAGGACAAATTTTCTGAGATATGGTTTGAGCAAGTGATTCATGAGGCTCTGAAAAGTGGATGGGGAATTACAAAGACCAAATGGCATGACCAGGAATTCATAATGGCCTTCATGAGTTCGGAAAGTAGTCTTTGGAATGTATACTTCTTTCATACAAATTTGGTGATAGCTCGAGCGAAGGTCAAGCTTAGTAAATAATTGAGCCCCATTTAGTTCATCCAGCAAATCATCAACAACTGGGATGGGAAATTTATCTTTGACTGTCAGCTTGTTGAGGGCCCTGAAGTCTAGACACATATGCCATTCCCCATATTTCTTGAGCACCATGACCACAGGCAATGAATAAGGACTAATGTTAGGATGAATGACACCTGCTTCCAGGATTTCCTTGATGATTTTTTCAATTTCATTCTTTTTGGCGAAAGGATATCTGTATGGGCACACATTTGGTGGTTGTGCCCCTGGGACCAAAGTAATGCTATGATCATGTTCCCCTCTCAAGGGTGGAAGCTCTTGAGACTTGTCAAAGATCGGCAGATGGTTGTTTAATAAGTGTTGCATCTCAGGATGAATATGAAGAGAAGTGGGTTCGAAGGCCTGGATGGCATTAAATTGGGCTATAACTCCATGGTGGCCCTTTTTTAACAATTTTTCCATTCTATGCGAGCTGATGATAGAGGGAGCACCTGCCTGGAGTCTGCAGAGGGTATGTGTGTGGTTACTCTGCTTAAAGCTCATATATAACTCCTGGAAATCCATTGTGATTCGGCCAAGTGTGCAGAGCCATTCAACACCCAAGACAATGTCACACCAACCCATGTTGATGGCAAACATGTGGGTCTTTAGGTGATAATCCCCCATTTGAAGTTTGACATTTTCACAGTAGCCTTCATATTTCATTGTCTCCCCATCAGCAATCTGGACTTCGAAATTAGAGACGGCTCTGACAAAACAATGCACTACTTCAGTGACTCTTTGATGGATAAAGTTATGCGTACTGCCACTATCAATCAAGACTACTATAGGGCGATGCTTAATAAAACCTCTGATTTTGAGAGTTTGGGGAGAAGAAATCCCTGCCAAAGCATGAAGCGATATAAATGGTTCTTCAGGTGTAGCTAGCAGCTCATTCTCCGGCTAGTTGTCCTCATCTTCCTCCTCTAGTCCCTCAAATGGTGGGCCTTCCTGAGATGAACTGTGATTAGCAGCATCAATTTGAAATAATTTGGGTTCCTTTCAGTTATGCCCCGAGGAGTATTTCTCATCACAATAGTAACACAATCCTTGCTTTCTTCTTTCTGCCATTTCCGCTAGTGACACCTTTTGAACCTTAAGTGTTTGGGTAGTGCTCGGAGCCTGGGTGGGGTGATTCTTGGCTATGAAATTTGGACAAGTCGACTGGGCCGCTAACACACATTCTACTTCATGAGCTATTGTGCAAGCTGCTAGCCATGAGATTGGGTGTTGCAGTCGGACGTGGGCTTGTATGGCCTCTTTGAGGCCACTGACAAAACATTCCAAGTAGAATTCATCTCCTAGACCTCCTATGTGGAAGGCTAATGCCTCAAAGGCTTTAATATATTCTTGCACTATTCCCATCTGTCGGAGCTTAGTAAGATGACCCAAAAAGTTAGATTCATGGTTAAAGCGATTAGAAAGGGTTGTTGAGAATATTGACCAAGTCACTGGCCTTCCATAGCAGTGTTGATGTCACTGCCACCATTGCCATCCTTCTTGGTCCAAGTACAGGCTTCCCACACTTAGCTTAGTCGCATCATCTCTGATGCGATTCAATGTGAAATATTGCTCCATTTGTGCTAACCATGTCGCCAGATGAGAGCCATCAAATTTATACATGTCCAGCTTGGGTGGTCGAGGCTCGGACTGTTGGTGGTTTCCATAAAAGTGAAGAGAATGGCTAGACTCACCCTTAAGGTTTTCATTAAAATCATATGCCTCTGATTGTTCCCCTGATTTGCCCTTCGTGAGTGTGTCCTATAAGTTTTGGATCTGCTTCGCTAATGCCTCCAATTTGTGTTCAAGGGTTTCTATATTCTCATTGGCCATTGCTTGAGCTCTGGTTTCTACCATGCACAAATCTGGTGCACTTTGTCGTTACTGAAAAAATATTTGGAACCACCCGAAATTTTTTACGCTTACAAGTGAATGGTACCACCTTGCTCAGTTCGTCGACCTTATTCTTATGGGCTAAGTCTCCTATAAGCATCTCAGGAGGGTGTCAGACTCTTGTTACTGCAGTATTTTTTTTTTTTACTCCGAAAGGAGTTTTACTCCTCGCTTAGGAATACTGCAGTAGCCGATTCCCAGGAAAGTTAATTCTGCCCAATGTCTTGCGAGAATCACGCACAGGTATAGGAGCCACACAAATAGTCAGATCTATCAGTGAAACCCTCAACTGCAGAGTATGAGTAGGCATGTGGTAGTGATCGAACCCTGGCTGCTAGATCTGAATGGCGGATCTGATAGATCTGATTGGCAGATCTGATAGATCTAAATGGCGGATCTGATAGATCTGAATGGTGGACTGATTGTTGCAGCTATGACAGAACCCAACCTGCTAGATCTGATCTAGCAAATATGATGCATGATCTAGAGAGAGACAAGGGAACTATGGCCTCAAGGAGTGTCAGGTGCTATAGATCGCAATATACATAAGGGTCCGACAGTAGTACTCGGCCCAATCTTTCAAGGCACTAACCAAGGAGGATCAACTGTACCCTTAGCCGTACAACCCGAATACCCTATTGTACGTGCAAGTGATCTCTCTGAGTACTGTTCTCGGTGTATTGTAGCAGCAACAAGATGGCTGATGGTTTATCTATGGCGAGGTTTCAAGAGAGCCTAGGGGGCTTCCGATATACCCAGAGGGTATGGAAGACAGTCTGTGCGCGGTTCTGTCTAATGCGATACTACTCGAAGGGGTACCCATAGGGGTTACAAGGGAGTCCAACAGGCGTGACCACCTCTTGTATTTCCTACATGCATGCCTCCCCAAATCCGTAGGTTTATGCACTCAACGACAGATCCCGTGGTTTAAAGACGTCGGAACACGTCTCTAGCCAAAAACAAATCTGCTAAAAATGGAGATCCCATCGGCCCTGGAAAGTACTCTGATACCACTTGGTATGCTCTTGACCTACGAGAAGATACCAAAATACCAAATATGTGAAGAAATATACCCAGAACATGGAACAATAAGAAATAACAGCATGTATTTTATTATTCAGAAAGGAAAGCAATGTTCACTTGCCTCTTTGAGGGGGAAACCTCCTATAGAGCTGGGCTCAATTACAAAATAAGACATGATGCTCCTCGAGGAGTCTCTATCCTTTATATAGGGTTCGTACATGCAATACCATAGGTCAGTACCATGGTTCTTATTAATACCATCTATCTAATACAATGGCCCATTTGCAACTAACTGTGGTCCCTTTTTTAAATGGGGGTCAACCACTTACAATTATTAATATGGGCTTTATTGACTCTTTAACTAACTATAACTATGACTCGACCTTATTACATAAATAAGGGTGTTATAGGACAAAATTACCTCCTCATCAACTCATAGGTGAAAGACATCATTGTTAGAAAAATATTATATATGACAGAGAAATGCAAGACATATAATATGCGCAAAAACACAAACACATAAAACCAGAGAGACACAAATATACATGGTTCACCCATTTTGGGCTACGTCCACCCCGAACAGCCAGTCCTTCCTTCCTATTATCCATCAAAATGAAGAGACACAACCTATAGCAGATCCACTGTAATATCCTCTATTTTCTCTCACAGTCTCACCTCTTTGTTTCTCACTCGGAGAATACACATCTATTACACAGCCTGAATACAATGCCCTCATACAAAGAGAGGGGTTGCCTTCTAGGGAAAAAAGCCCTAAACTAAACATAAGTTCTACCGTCAGATCATCCACCTAATGAACGGCCCAGATTGACTAGAAATTACTATACTTTTATAAGGCAATTTTACATCTGTTTTTAGCTTCGGGGGCGTTGCCCCCGAAACCTCCGCTGGGGGACTGCTGGCCCCCGGACCCCCCAGCCGGGGGGAATCAGCCACCTCAAACACCCACGGGGGGGACAAGTCCCCACCGCACCCCCCCACATGGAGGGGTGTACAAACTTCTTGGGGTATACATCCGGCTGAAACAAAGACCTCTAAATAATCATGCTCCACACCCAACAAGAATGACTAAAGCAAAGACCACAATTGTAGGCCTTGAATCCACACTAACACTAGTTTTGCACTGCTAACCTACTAAAGCTTGTTACCAAGCATAGAGGAGCATTAGTCACCCTGCTAACTCAAGTTGTTAGACCAGGGGGAGCGTTAGTGAAACTGAGAGATGTTCAGTGGGTCAAGACAATGAATATGCTCACAAATATCTAGATATTTATCCCTAAATTTTCTCAAGAAAAGTAGGAAAAGTCCCAAAAATCGAATTATTTGGGGAAATTCCAATCTGAGAATGAAGGCAAATGGGAAAAAGCTTGAAAATAGGGCAGGTTCATGGCTTTTTCCCTAATGAACTCTAGGAGGAGCTTGGCAGCTCTAACTCATTTGCTACATAAGCAGTGAGAGGGCCATTGTGAAAGGGGTCAAAGCATTTGAAAGGATAGCCCATTAAGCTGTTGTGAACTATCATACACTTGAAGAAGTGAGCTGAAAGAGAGAGAGAGAGAGAGGAAGAAGGGGTAAGGGAAGGCTGATACAATGGATGGTTGTAATCACTCTTCCATTATAAATACAAAACTACAGTTGTGTTCCCTACTCCATAATGTCAGTAACATTGTTCATTGAGTTGTTCATTTCGATACTTGTCGAGTTGAGTAGTTTAAGTTATATAAAAGTATATGTTCATTGTGCATTCTTATATTAGTTTTCTAGATTGTATGCTGTGATTTTGTTTGCTTTCCTTTGTGCAGGAATTGTCTTGGAGCCAGCATTGGAGGAGTTATTCTTGGTTGCATTGAGATCTCTAAACAAATCTAGAAGGAGATTTGAGGTAAACACTCTTTCCATACTTGGTTAACTGATATTTGATAGATGAACATGTGTATAACGTGGTAGCTTCTGCAGATAATCTTACAGTCTGTCAACAGTCCTGGGAATGCCTTTGAGGGTAGTTTTCATTCTCCATACACCGGCATTTTACCCCATAGCAGAATTGGTGACTCCACTGGGGACTATACATTTAGTTCCCGGTTTACTCGTACTCCTCTCAGTTCTTCTCTTTCTTCTAAGAGCTCCCTACTTCTTCAAATCCTTTTCTGATCCACCAACTATCTTGTTACATCCTACTAGTTTGTATTCTCCTCAGAAACTAATCCTAAAGGCCCTATGTTTGAGCAATTTCCCTCACTAACGCAGGTTACCAGGCTAAACAGAGCTTTATAAAGCACTGTGCCTGTGCACAGGGAGCGTTAGTGGACCAACTAACTCTCTGTTTACCTGAAACAGAGTGTTAGTCTCCCATTTCCATGATTTCCAGTAGTGTCTGTGGACCAAAAGGGGGGGGGGGAGATTTTCTCATGGGCTGAAGTAAGATCTACAACTATATTATGCTAGCAAATTGGTGTCCTAAAAATTTATTTTTAGGAAAAAGTGTTAGTTTTTCTCTCTTAAAATACATTTTTTTTAAAGAAATACTGATAAATTGTATTCATCCTTCTGTCGAAATAGTTCTAAGCTACTTCATTTTGGTTTTTAGTAGTTGTTAGCAAATATTGGAAAAAGAATCTTTTGGTTATGCAAGTGTTGAATGGCTTTAGATGCACAGATGAATCTATGAATATGTGAAAAGATGAATATGTAGAATAAGACTTATTTGCATAAAAATTGAAAAAAATAAATCTAAGCATTGTTCTGCATGATTCATACGTCAACACCCCTATCGAAGACAAATAATCAAGTACACTTAAAATTTACATTAAAATAAATCAGTTACTCTTTTGAGAAAACCAACATTAGCTAGGCTAGGATCTTAGGATAAGCATGTGAGTGAACTTCCCAAGGTTGAAAATAAAAACTAGTGTCGTTAACAAGTGAAAAATCCTTCTTCACTCATATTACCAGGACCACTCCACTAAAAACGGAGCGAAATAAGAGACAACATCGGACTGTAATTGAAGGTAGCCTGCCTTCTCTTACAAATCCTTTGGGCATTCTATGTACTAGGGGTCCCTTCGGGGATTTTGGAACTGAGTCGGGGACTCAGGTTTCTTGCCCACACAGCATGTTGTCTATGACTATGTCCCCCCTGGTAATGTCTGTGATTTGAGGTATCTTTAGTGGCCAAAACATCTAGGTACTTACACAAGGTGACTGGGACAGGCTGTCCTGGTACCTAACACGGACGGATCTATTCTGACTTCAGTTTTTGGGAGAGTGCTCATCCTCACGAGAGTACTTGGCCCCTCAATCTGAGGTTTGAGCGAAGCTCTAGAGTAACTGTAACCGTACATTTGGCCATCCTTCTCTGTTATTCATTGAGATACTGGGTTTCAGCTCTAGTGATTGGTGCTTATCAGATGAGGTACTTTCCCTCTGTTTGCTGATTGATATATTTAGTGTATTTTTTATTTCTAGGTACCTAAGTGCTATCATTTTTTAGACTTTAAAGAATATCACATTAAAATTTATTTGATAAAACTTAACAGTCACTGTGGCTACATCCAGCCCTCTTCATCACTCCAGATGATTGTTAGGACTTCCTCCATTCATTGTGGAAGATATGTCAAGTTCCACTGACTCGGATTCCTCATCTTTGAGGAATCAATCTCCTAAATCTCACATGAGATCTGTGTTGATGACAGACGATTCAAGTTTTCCGGAGGATTTCTTCACAGAAGGATTTCTTCCTCACTTTAACACTTCGCTCACAAATCTGTCGAACTCTATCGTGGTTCCCGTGGCACCTGTACTTCCTTCTTCAGTAGGTGGAACTTTCCCATCTGTCCAATTGACAACCCACGGGTTGTGGAATTTTAGAGACACTGTTGGTCCTCTACCACTTCCCCAGTCGATAGTCATCACAACACCGGTAATGTGGAATCCCATTATCCCGTTTTTACCAGGTACGACAACTCACATAACACCCTTTATAAGTGGAACCCAGCAGATGCCAAGTTCCACTCCTATGGTGACACACTGCATACCTTCAATGAGTGCCACATATAGTGCTCCATATAACACTCAATGTGGCACTATGGGTGTGATTCCTGTTTGCCAACAACACGGTCGGTGGCCAATGTACAGTTCCAACCCCCAGATTCAGATATCTGGGGGGTTCCCAATATGCACATGCTGGTAGGGAATGTCACAATTCCCCCTTCGTTATCAGGCATGCATGGACAGTTGCTAATTGACATGTGTTCCCTCTATCAATCAAAGCCAAATGGTTAGTTCTATGTCGGTCGGGAATCCACAAGGGGTTCCCAACCAATCCATGGGGGCACCCTACTCACAGACTTAAATGAGTCAAGGGGGCACCGCTTACATTGGGGGCAATTTCATACCCCAGTATCAAAATCCTCATGGAAATCCACTCTACAACACCATCTCGCAAAGCAACTACTACACCACACAACCCATGTACACTATGGGGAACCAAATGATGGGAGAAGCACAGAGCTTCTCAGGTCATCCGTCATCACCATGGTCCAAGTCGGGGGCACCTAACTCTCTGCCTTTTTTGGCAACATTGGATATTCTCGACTTATACAAGCTGACAAACGACCCCATCTACCACAACTTAGAAAGGCAACCAATCCTGAATAAAATACCAACAAACATCCCAAAGTTTGATGGAAAACAAGGGGAGGATCCAGGCACCCATATCACCACCTATCATCTCTGGTGTGTTTCTAACTCTATGGTGGATGATAGTGTCCGGTTACGTCTTTTTCCCCGCACCCTCACTGGCAATGCCATGAAATGGTATATTGAGTTGCCATGCGTGTCAGTAAATACCTTTGATGCTTTAGCGATGGATTTCCTAAAGCACTTCTGGTTACCAATCCGCTATGAGACTGGGACAGAGCTCCTCACTTCATTTCATCAGGATACTGCCACCCACATCTCCAATCATATTTATGAATGGAGATGTAGGCAGAGGTTAGTCAAAGCTCCCATCCCATACTTTCTCTTAATAGACTGGTTCTGTAGGTCCTTACTCCTACAAATCGCTAGAGCTGTCGCTTTAGGTGGTGCGGTCACAGAAGACCAATCCATACGTCGTACCCAACACTTAGATTTGATATATTCACAGTCTGGCACTCTTTACGACATAATCCCCAATGCTTTCGCCACTCAACACCCCGGAGTGCACACCGACAGGATTGTTGGCGCAACCTCAGGGGCCGCTGTAAAACAACTCAGTTGTTCCATTCCCAAGATGGCAGTGGACCCCTCTACCAATATGACTTCTCTTCTTGCCACTGCGATAAACTCTGTGCAGTCTACACAAAATCCCAGTGGTAAGAAAAAGAAGAATAAGAAAAAGACCACTCCTTCTGAGGAGTAGTCAATAAAGCAAACCAACCCAAAAAAGAAGTTCGATGCGCCTACTGTTGATGAAAAGGATACACCTCCCAGATTTCCTTGCAAACTCTGTGCTAAAGGCCATGCAACCTGGCATTGTCTGCGGCTTCAGGAATGCACAGATTACCTTGCCAAAAGGGATACTAGTAAGACCCCCACTATCCTTAGGAATCCTTTTCCCACTCAGTAGCAGCAAAATCTTATTGCAAACCAACAACAACCCACGCCAGGGGGCAATGATGGTTCACAACATCCTTCAGCTGGTGAAGGACCTTCTACCATTTTCACATTTGAAATGGTAGAACTTGCCACAAGAGCCAAATCTTATGGAGCTCCCGTCGCTTCTGCAGCAGAACCATCCTCAGGTCAAAACCCATCGCCGCCCACCGATTTTCATATCGAAAGGCTGGTTGAGGACTTTGTAATTAGACCCCCAAAAGAGGCACTTTGACGCACAACGTACAATACATCTGCACGTGCCGCCCAACGCTACAACATCGTAGAGGATTTGGCGCAAGCGCCGTCAGCTATGTCGGCGCTCGAAGTATTACAAACATGCCCCATCCAACAAAAAACTTTACTTTCGACTATAGGAGGTATTGACCCTACGGATTCCATTCTTGCTATTTTCGACATGGACAATTGTAAACCTCCCCTTTCCCACCAACTTGCATTTCAGGTGCATATCACTTCGAAAGGTAAAGCTATGCATAGAACTATCATCAACGAAGGTGCTTCAACCTGCATCATGTCGGCTTCATGTTGGCTCACCCTGGGTTCCCCAACCCTATCCACGCCGTCGAACTCCCTTAAACCTTTTGAAGGCCACACCTTTATCCCAAAAGCATACCTAGCCAGTTTTCCCATCACTTTCGCTGGGAAAACCATAATGGTGGACATAGAAGTTGTAAACAGAAAACTTGACTATAATCTCTTGCTGGGTCGTAGTTGGACATATGCCATGAAAGACGTTGTATCTATTATCTTTCGCATCATCCAATTTCCATTGGATGGAAAGGTTATTACAGTAGATCAGTTGTCTTTCTACACCCCTAATTATTCACCATTACCAAGTGGCTATGTACCCCTAGTAGGAGGTGGAACTGACAGTTACATTAGTTTAGGTACTGGTCTACTGAAGGCTTCTTCCCTCATGGGTTGCTTCCCTCTTCAGTCGCCGAAGGTTTCACAGATGGTCAATATGCTTTCATCTATTCCTCACGAACAGACCAATCCATGGATCCTACCGGCTCCTTCAGACATTGACACATACGGGGAACAAATGTCGTTGTCACCAGCTGAATTGGCCCGCGAAGCCATTCAAATTGCATCTGAATCTCTGGTCACTTTGGCTTCGGCCAATGGTACCATTGCCCCTCCCATAACCTCTCCTTATTTCAATCCACTCAATCAAATCCTACCTAAGGACGAAGCTATTAGAGAGATCACGAGGTTAGAAGAGCGACCTTGGGAGGATTCAAACCATCATGTTTCGATATCTGATTCGAACATGATGCCTCTTCAAATCCTATCACCTGACGCACATGAAATCATTTTCTCATCGTATATGACTATCCAACTTTTGGACTTGGAAGGAAACAAGGGAAATATTTCACAAACATTGCTCCCCGATATTTCTGTCATGACAGGCATCGTGGAAAACATACAGAGTGGAGCCAATCACAATCCTGAGGAAATTGTGAGCTTCACCTACCCGTTTAGGGACTTCTGCGATGTTTTTCCTTGGTCTTATGAGGAAATGCATGGCATAGACCCTTCTAATGTCAAGCATGAGATCGAGAATGTTTGAGTGTTCTTTTTATGGTATTTTTCTTTCTCATTAATCCAAAAAACCTCGAGTCTCCTTCTTTGGGCTCATTAAACTACTACAATGAAGAATAGAATAGAGCACTTTTTGAGATATTTTATTTCTCTTTAAAAGATATAAACATCTCAGAGTTTTTATCATTGAGCTCGTTAAATCTATGCAACAATAGTCAGAGCACTTTTTGTGATATTTTATTGCTCTTTACAAAATATAAACATCTCCGAGTTTTCATCATTACACTCATTAAATACATGCGACCATGCTCTAAGCAACTCTTTTTTGATCTTTTTCTAGCTCATAAATTGAAAAAGACCAAAGGAGCATTCTTTTTAGGCACTTTTTTCTCGCTCTTTAAACTGAAAAAATCCCGAGCTATGTCTCGCTGCTCGTTAAACTTGCTAAAGATGACCCGAGCTATGCCTTGTTGCTCATTAAACTTGCTAAAGATGACTTGAGCTATGTCTTGTTGCTCATTAAACTTGCTAAAGATGACCCGAGCATTCTTTTAGGTACTTTTCTCACTCGTTAAACTAAAAAACCCTGAGTTTTTGTTACTGGGCTCGTTAAAAATAGACGGAAACAGCAAGAGCACTTTCTTTTTTGGGACAGTTTCTCACTCTTAAATCGAAAAATCCCCGAGTTTTTCCCCTCCTTCGAGCTCGTAAAACTATGAAGAAGGGATGATCTATTCTTTTCCCTCTTTTTCTTTCTCATTAAACTGAAAAAGATACCCTGAGTTTTCTTCATCTAACTCATTAAAATTTTTGATGAAGGTATTGAGTTTGTCGTCGCGTGACTCATTAAAAATTCACAATAAAACACGAGTTTAGTCTTTCACCTCGTACTCGTAACAAAATGAAGTCAACATCTATTGGAAAAAGGTTTCTCTTTATCTGGGTTCAATATATTAAAAGATGGAAAAGTAACTGATCTGGGTATTCTATTAATCTTTTGTCACACCCGGTTAACAACTATGACAAAGGGACCACCATGGAGTCTCGCTTTACGATCTTTTCAAACTCTCTAAAGATGAAAAGACCACTGAGTTTTCTATTCTGGACTCTTTAAATTACACAGACAAGACATAGAGTCATTCATTTTATGATACTTTTCAGACTCTTAAAACATGAAAAAATCGACAAGTTTGCCTGTCTGGACTCATTAAACTAATCAGATAGGGAAAAGAGTCGTTCTTTTTTGCGATCCTTTTCAGACTCTTTAAACATGAAAAGATCGATGAGTTTACCCGTCTAGACTCATTAAATTAATCAGATGGGAAAAGTGGACAATACAACTGTATTCTGTATTAGAAAGTGTGGTTTGGCAGCAATCGTTCCCTTAAACATGGCACTCCCTTAGATAAACCTTCATTTTGATGGCCTCTCAATATGAACCCTACCAACCCATGAGTTTTAGCCTATATACCATGATGTAATTGCATCTCCGTATCCTAACACTCTGTAGTGTTCATGAGTCTAGTGTTGTCTGGTTAAAACCATTTTCGTGCCTTCTATTGTTCAAGGGTTCCCATTTGTTTCCTCTATCAACCAATCATACATATCCTTTCATCATGCCCTCTGTTGTTTAGACCCAAATGCTCAAACGATTCATCAAAAAACAAAATCACTCTTGTCTGGTTTTGTGTCGACTGATGTAGGACACGTCATTGCCTACCTTTCGACAGGTTTCTTCCTATCGACTTCAACACTATATCTGGGAAGATAATGCAGAAACACATTCAGTGCCTTGGTACTTGCAGACATTAGTGGCAGGTTACCTTGTGTTTGATCAGGGGTTTTCATTATTGCCTCCTAGTTAAGTGATTCTACAGGTGTTCGACGACAAAGAAATATTTCACACTCGCTAGTTTGTACTGTGCATCTTGGAGACCATCACCATTATAGGTGGCCTTCCTCACATCTGTTAACGATCTCCATTATTGACTGGTAATCAGATGATTTCGTGCATGTTCGACGTCAACACATCTTATCACATGTACCGATCTATGTTATTCGGTGAAGCGGAAATCAAGACCTTGGGTAGAGGCTTTCATCATTCGGCCTTGTTTCCTCTCCCAAGCTGCGGATATTGTTCTTTGGAGACAGTTATTTCAGGATGATCTATTATGACACTAGATCTGCTCTGTGCTTATCGGCGGCCAACATTGTTATATCTCAGAAGAGAAAATTACTTTGACATAGCTACTGAGCATGGGAATGCCCGACTCAGGACATGATTTTAATAGTTTATATATATGTATGTTGTTGTATCAGGTTTTCCCTTGCCACCCAAAGCTTCTCTCTCTCTAAAAATTTTGACAGAAAATTAAAGTTTTAGTAAAGTATTTCGGCCATCGTCTCTGCCTTTGATCTCACACTTTAGGGGGCATCCATTATAGGACAAAATGACCTCCTCATCAACTCAGAGGTGAAAGACAGCATGACTAAAGCAAAGACCACAATTGTAGGCCTTGAATCCACACTAACGTTGGTTTTGCACTGCTAACCTTCTTTATAAAGCTTGTTACCAAGCATAGAGGAGCGTTAGTCACCCTGCTAACTCAAGTTGTTACACTGGGGGGGCGTTAGTGAAACTAAGAGATGTTTAGTGGGTCAAGCCAACGAATCTGCTCACAAATATCTAGATATTTATCCCTAAATTTGCTCAAGAAAAGTAGGGAAAGTCCCAAAAATTGAATTATTTGGGGAAATTCCAATCTGAGAATTAAGGAAAATGGGAAAAAGCTTGAAAATAGGGTAGTTTCATGGCTTTTGCCCTGATGAACTCTAGGAGGAGCTTGGCAGCCCTAACTCGATTGCTACATAAGGAATGAGAGGGCCATTGTGAAAGGGGTCAGAGCATTTGAAACGATAGCCCATTAAGCCATTGTGAACTATCATACACTTGAAGAAGTGAGTTGAAAGAGAGAGAGAGAGAGAGGAAGAAGGGGCAAGGGAAGGCTGATACAACAGAAGGTTGTAATCACTCTTCCATTATCAATAAAGAACTATAGTTGTGTTCCCTACTCCATAGTGTCGGTAACATTGTTCATTGAGTTGTTCATTTCGATACTTGTCGAGTTGAGTAGTTTAAGTTGTATACAAGTATATGTTCATTATGCATTCTTATATTAGTTTTCTAGATTGTATGTTGTGATTTTGTTTGCCTTTCCTTTGTGCAGGAATTGTCTTGGAGCCAGCTTTGGAGGAGTTCTTCTTGGATGCATTGATATCTCCAAAAAAATCTAGAAGGCAATTTGAGGTAAACACTCTTTCCATACTTGGTTAACTGATATTTGATAGATGAACATGTGTATAACTTGGTAGCTTCTGCAGATAACCTTACAGTCTGTCAAAGGTCCTGGCAAGGCCTTTGAGGGTAGTTTTCATTCTCCATACACCGTGCATTTTACCCCATAGCAAAGGGGGTTAGGGTTGGACCCTAACACCATTCACCAGCATCCCAAAGCCACCTGCCACCTCACCAAAAGAGATTAGATTGCACACTTTCACATAAAAAAGGACAAAAATAAAAACATATTTGTTTTAGTCATTTATATGCACAGTAGTAGAACGTTTGATGTTTTGAATTTGCATGCTTAGGATAGTAGGATTGCCTACATGTTAACTTAGCATTCCTTTGAAGCATAGCCTCTTAGCAGTTAGTTAGAAAATAGTGAGTTTTTAGAATTTGATCTCAGTATTTTTCCTTATTGCAGTAAACAAGCTTTCTCTTAGAGTAGATTTCTCTTTCCCTCATTATTAATCAGGCTTCTTCTGAATCCATAGAAGTCGGGATTGAAAAACCCTAGTGGTCTATCGCCAGCTAAGCAGCGACAAAGAGCAAACCCATCACTTTTACTTTTGTATACAACACTATCACCTCCAAGTTTGTACGAACCCCGAGTTGATAAAGTAAAGTTGGTGTCCCCAGGAGTTGCATCACTCTTGCTACAATACTAGTGCTCATCAATATGCTAAAGATTAATCTAATGAAACAACATATTTAAAGGGAAAATATTTATGTGTGTATGTATATGAGATTGGTGTCATTATTTTTCTTATGTTGTTACCTTTTATGTACATGTTAAAATTGCAACAATGTTTTTATTGAGTTTATCTACTAAAATAATTAATTTATAGAAAGGAATTTAGTAGAAAATAATTAGCCAGAAGCTGGGGTAAGAAACTAACATGGTATCAAAATTATCTCTCTAAGGGGGCAATTTATGATGTACTTCACATATGCATAGAAGCCAAAAATCATACAAAAGTTGTAGGGTTAGTGTAGGACCAATATTTTGAGGAAATAATAATACTAAAAAGGTAGGAAGAAATGAGGTGATGGTTATATAGTAGAAGGCAACGATAAAAGGAATCATACGTGGCCATATGCAGTACAACAACATCGGCGATAATAGATGCAAAAATTTGTGGTTTCAATGTCATACACGAGATATGATGTTGTATAAAACACAACCAAAAGTAAGCAATCACACAGGAGATGACGTAGAACATGGGTATAGAAAATAGTAACCAAATTCATCCATATAGTTACATGTGATTGTATGGTATTGCGTCTAACAAGTGACAGGGAATCATTCTAGCTCGAATTAGGAGGTATGTTGGAAGCCAATGATGTGCTATTTGTATCAAGACTGAATAATAACTTTCTCTCAATCTTAGTGATCGAGGGTAAAGGATATGAGGTAATGTTCAGGAGTAGGAAAGTGCTCATTCATCCAAAGGATATTAGCCCAAACATAGTAGTGTCCTTTCGGGTTAGAGAGGGAAACTTATATAGGTTGAAGGGAAAACTTGTTTAGGCTTTGGTACATGACAAAGAAAACCTGTGCAGGTTGTGGTAGAAGAAAATGGGACACTTCGCATCATAGGGAATTGCTAATATTGATAGATAAAGTCCCTAGTGTCCCAATGTTTAGTGTTGAGCAGTATGGTGTTTATAGAGGGTGTGTACTTAGTAAGAATGTTAAGGATTCTTTTTCTTCTAGTGAGATATTTTGGATCTAAGTCACTTAGATGTGTCTGGATTGATGTCAATGGAATCAATGCAAGGAGCATTATACTATGTCAATATTATTGATAAATATTCCAAGAAAACTTGGACCTTCTTCATGAAGACCAAGGATGGGGTCTTCAGTGGATTTTAGAATTTCAAGACTTAGGCTGAGAACCAGACAAGCATGAAAAACCAAGGTATTGAGGTCAAATAATGGGGAAGAGTAAACCTCCAATGACTTCAAGGATTTCTGCAAGGAGGTAGGGATCAAGAGGGATATGACAAATTTGTGCAACCCTCAATAGATTGGGCTTGTGAAGAGAAAGAATTGATCCATAATCGATTTTGCCAAGGAAGTGATACGTGACCAGGATCCATCTTTGGGGAAAAGGCATGCAACACTATAGTATATGTGTAAAAAATGAGTCCTCAGAGGATATTGGGGGAAAATACTCTTAAGGAGGAATTCATAGGAGTGGAGCAATAGATAGGACATTTAAGGATCATTGGCTTCCCAGAATACATCCATATGTTTGTGGAGAAGAGTACAAAGATGGAGCCTTACATGATCTTCATATCAACACAGAGGATGACAGTTTTGAGTAGAGATTTTAAGTTAGGGGGGAACTTGGCATCTAGGAAGTCTCATGAGTTGCCACTAGTAGTCCCACAGGATGAAGAGCACGAGACTCCTAAGGGAGAACAACATGTAGAGACTTCCACTTTAGGGATTCAACCTTTAGGTTGAGAGGAGATAGTAGCTACTTCTAGTTCCTTCTGACGACCCAGCTGGTTTGAGTAGACATTAAGAGATGATAAGAAGCATGTGGAGGCTCCTAGGAGCACATTTCAAGAGAGCATCCATCTTAAGAGGTTTTTGAACTACCTAAGATTAATGACTAACATCATTGAGGAGGCAACAAATAAAGAGCTTTGGACAAAATCTATGTTGAAGGATGATGCATGGGACATTTTAGCCAAGGTCAAAGGGGAAGCTAATTACATACGGTTCTTCTGGAAGTATCTTCCTCACTAAGAGGGAGTGTTGATGATAGTAGCACTAGACAAGTACTTCCACACAATTCTAAGTGTCTTGACAAGTGGAAGTCATCCAAAAGGAATTATAACCTTAACAATTATTTTAATTAATAGAAATATTAAAGCAAACGACTTTTACAAGAAAAGGTGAGTTAATCTAATGAAATGCAAAATGTTATTTCCATTAGTGAAATAAATGAATCTCAATTGTTCATGTCAATTGACATTGAGATCTAATCTCAATCGTCAATCACTTTGGAGACTAGGGTTGTGAATTTGGCCAATACCTCAAACTTATCAAAAGAAGGCTAAGCTAAGGGAAAAGACACATCTAGAGGGAACAAGAAAATAAGACAGTGAGATCTCAGTGATTGGGTGGAGAAGGATATTCATCCAAGTGTGTAAAGTCTACGGAGGTAGAGCAAGGGATAGCAAGGAAGAATGATCCAACAACAAACAATGTTGAAAGAGAAGTTTTACAAAGGGTTTGATCAGTTAGAATAACTCTAGGTTTTGTTGTTTATACCTTTCCTCGAAGGGCCATTTTCCTGAGAAGGAAGCACTTATATAATGAAGATTAATTTAACGAAATAATATATTTAAAAGGCATATATATATTTGTGCATACATGTATGAGATTAGTTTCATTATTTCACTTTTGTTGTAAAATATTTTTCTTATGTGTTAATATTCAATCAATGAATTCATTCAATAATTATAATTATAATTAATTAAAAACAATTATTAGAAATAATTAACCAATAATTAAAGTTAGAAATTAACTAAACTGCTTTATCAAAAATATATATATTTTTTAAATTTTTATTTTAAGAACATGCAGGTCCAGTGCTTTGTCCTCTTTATAACAAACATAGATTTGCTTGACAAGCATCCCCTTCAAGCTTCTTGGGCCTTCACCTTGGGCTTAAGATTGATGATCACTGTAGGAGAAAGAAATCTACATATACTGAAAAATGCTCAGACAACCTTGAGCTTATTTGCATTTTCCTACCTACCTACCCTATCAATTCAAACTTCTTTCAGCTCAATCAATGTGAAATTTCCAATGTAGCCAATCATTTGTCTTATCTGATATTTGAGTTTTTTGACTGCATCAGAGTTCAGAGCCACTATGATATTGTGATGACCACTACCATTGAAATTGCCTCTGATCTTCATAGAAAAACTGAAACACTGGAGAGTAAAACTCTTCCATGTATTTAGCTATAGGATCCCAGAATACATGATCAGCTTGATGGTTCTCGTAACTTTCTGATTGTGCAAACTGATCTTCAATAACATAGTACTCGTCCTCAATCATGAAAGAGAAAGGAAGCAACACCCTCTCCTTGAGTTCTACCATAGGAATCTTTTGAAAAGAATAATCATAACCATGAAGACTATATGATTGAATTGGACCTTGTAAACCTTCAATGTCTTTCTCAATGTCTTTAGCAACTTCATTCAAAAATTTCATCTTATCTTCCGTCTTGTATTCAAATGATTTTAAATACGAAGACAAGGACAAAGAAAAATTTTCATCTATTTCTTCATTAATATGATCATCATTCCATTGTTTGAAACCTTGAATTGAAGGAGAGTTTGCCATCAGATCTAATCTATCTATCCATTCCTCCAAAAATATAAGCCAAAAGTCTGCAAATGACTTAATAGATTTGGCAGGAAAGCTTTCAACCCACTGTTTACATTTCCCTTGAAATGAATCATAGAATAACATAATGCAAACATCCTCATGTTTAACTCTAAGAAGCTCAATAAAATCACAGAAATCAGATATATACTTCAAAGTTAAACTCAAATCTTCTCCATTGAATTTTGGACCATTCCTTAGAACATATGTATCCTTAGGAAAATGATTTGGGAAACCATGAATTCTTGAAAAATTTATGCATGCATACCTTGAAGTAAGAATGGTACCATCTGGGTCCTTCATAACTCCAGTGGAATCACCATGAATCTATGAATTTCAAATTCTTCAACAATGGAGTCGCCAAGGTAGTTTTGCAGCCTCAAAAAAAAAAAAAACTTCTGAGCTCCTGCTACCTTCAGAAGTTCAGTATTTTGATTCGGGAATGAATAATCTTCAGGCTCCCGGCAGACGCACCAAAATGTTATCTCAAAATCTGACCCTGGAAAGCTGCAGACCAGGAAGACCTCAAGTAACTAATTCACGCCTACTTTAGGTTGAGGCTTAGCCTCCTCAACCTGAGAGGGCTCTCTCAAAATGGTTAATGATTTTGATTATAGTTAAGATGGCTAACTCTTGTGAAACAAATGTAAAAATATGAATGGTGGAAACACATTTAGCAACTATCCATTGGGCTTATGGAGTCAACATCATTTCAGTATACAATGGTATTAACCTTACATAGAAGTCAGGGCATTCAGCATTTAACATATTCAGACCATACCAACTCAAATAGGACCACACAGTCTATGAATGTATACAAGAAGTTAGAGAAACTTAAGTGAATTCTAAGTGATTACACATTCATACCACTGAAAATATTAGGAAAAGAAAAATACCACACATTCTGAACATCAAATCCCTCATGAATCCTGAGAAGCAAAGCCAAACTTGTATTACCAAAACAGAGTATTACATAAGCCAAATATCAGAGTTTTTTCATAAATTTTCCAACCCATTGTACATTGCTCTTTCTCCTATATATAGAGCTCTTTACATAACTTATATTCCTCCTCAAGCATGAGGGGAATTCAAATTCATCCTACTATGACACCTATTGATACTTAAAACTAACTATTAAATGCAAATGACACCTAACTAGCAGTCCTAGAGACCTAATACAACTAGGAGTGTAACTCCTTATCATCATTACAACAACCTTATCTAAGCATTTAAAGCATTCTTTGACAACTTTCATCCTCAAGAATTCTAATTTGATGAAGCCTCCCACGTGGTCATCTGACTACTGAAGACAAACCCTAGAAATTAGTGAACATGTTTCCCTATTTTTAGGTTTAGGACCCCTAAAAATGGCACTTGGGAAAGAGCTTTTATCTCCTCATCCATGACACATTTTTCGAAAATGAAGGAGGTTTTTGTATTCCATGATGTATGGAACAAAAAACTCTCTTGGTTGTTTAAAATACTTCTCCATCTATCCAGAATATATCCTTGAAAAACACGTGTCAAACAGGCAAAATCCGTTATCTGAATTTGGAGTTTCAAATAAAGCTTATTATCTCCCAACTGAAAACACCTATGAATAAAGTGAGATAGGTTATTGTAGCGGGAGAGTTGATGAAGAGAAGCACCCTTTAGAATTCCAAAATACCTTTTCATGTGACCAGACACGGATCTTGAAAAAGACTGCTAAAACCAGAAGACCAAGCTTGACTTTCAGCAATTTCGTAGCGTAGGTTTAACCATAAATTCCTCCCACCTCAGAATGGATTTGAAGAAAATGAAAGAGGTTTTTGTAGTTCAGCATGTTAGGAAGAAAGGCCTCTTTCAGTTTACAAAATTGAGTTCTCAGCTACTCGGGAAAGATTCTGGAAGTTAACTATTAAAAACAGTTTTTCTGCTAAAACAGGCTGCTTCATGGGTTTCGTAGCACGCTACGAAAACACTGATTTCGTAGCGCAAAATAGGCTTTTTACACTGTCTGCGCTACGAAAACGTGGATTCGTAGCTAGTTTCAAAATTTCTCCAAAATTATGTGATATATGACTTCTAAACACATGGTGAAGCTTCTAGGACATGGAATGAGGCTGTCAAACTTTATTTGAAGATGGACATGAGACTCTAACCCTATGAATTAGACTCTAAAACATAAAAATGACTTGACCATGACTTGACCATGACTGATACAGAAATTGAGAAACCATGTAAGTTGTCCAAATTTTTTAAGGAAGTTTTACAGTGATAACAGTGGCTCCACTAGGGATAGTGTGCCCTTGTGGTACACTAAGCACATGCAGGTCCAGTGCTTTGTCCTCTTTATAACAAACATAGATATGATTGACAAGCATCCCCTTCAAGCTTCTTGGGCCTTCACCTCAGGCTTAAGCTTGATGATCACTGTAGGAGAAAGAAATCTACATCTACTGAAAAATGCTTAGTCAACCTTGAGCTTATTTGCATTTTCCTGCCTACCTACCCTATCAATTCAAACTTCTTTCAGCTCAATCAATGTGAAATTTCCAATGTAGCCAATCATTTGTCTTATCTGATATTTGAGTTTTTTGACTGCATCGGAGTTCAGAGTCACTATGATATTGTGATGACCACTGCCATTGAAATTGCCTCTGATCTTCATAGAAAAACTAAAACACTGGAGAGTAAAACTCTTCCATGTATTTAGCTATAGGATCCCAGAATACATGATCAGCTTGATGGTTCTTGTAACTTTCTGATTGTGCAAACTGATCTTCAATAAAATTGTACTCGTCCTCAATCATGAAAGAGAAAGGAAGCAACACCCTCTCCTTGTGTTCTGCCATAGGAATCTTTTGAAAAGAATAATCATAACCATGAAGACTATATGATTGAATTGGACCTTGAAAACCTTCAATGTCTTTCTCAATGTCTTTAGAAACTTCATTCAAAAATTTCATCTTATCTTCCGTCTTGTATTCAAATGATTTTAAATACGAAGACAAGGTCAAAGAAAAATTTTCATCTATTTCTTCATTAATATGATCATCATTCCATTGTTTGAAACCTTGAATTGAAGGAGAGTTTGCCATCAGATCTAATCTATCTATCCATTCCTCCAAAAATATAAGCCAAAAGTCTGCAAATGACTTAATAGATTTGGCAGGAAAGCTTTCAACCCACTGTTTACATTTCCCTTGAAATGAATCATAGAATAACATAATGCAAACATCCTCATGTTTAACTCTAAGAAGCTCAATAAAATCACAGAAATCAGATATATACTTCAAAGTTAAACTCAAATCTTCTCCATTGAATTTTGGACCATTCCTTAGAACATATGTATCCTTAGGAAAATGATTTGGGAAACCATGAATTCTTGAAAAATTTATGCATGCATACCTTGAAGTAAGAATGGTACCATCTGGGTCCTTCATAACTCCAGTGGAATCACCATGAATCTATGAATTTCGAATTCTTCAACAATGGAGTCACCAAGGTAGTTTTGCAGCCACAAAAAAAAAAAAAAAAAAAAATCTTTTGAGATCCTACGACCTTCAGAAGTTCAGTCTTTTGATTCGGGAATAAATAATATTCAGGCTCTCGGTAGACGCACCAAAATGTTATCTCAAAATCTGACCCTGGAAGGCTGCAAACCAGGAATACCTCAAGTAACTATTTCACACCTACTTTAAGCTAAGGCTTAGCCTCCTCAACCTGAGAGGGCTCTCTCAAAGGGGTTAATGATTTTGATTATAGTTAAGATGGCTAACTCTTGTGAAACAAATGTAAAAATATGAATGGTGGAAACACATTTAGCAACTATCCATTGGGCTTATGGAGTCAACATCATTTCAGTATACAATGGTATTAACCTTACATAGAAGTCAGGGCATTCAGCATTTAACATATTCAGAACATACTAACTCAAATAGGACCACACAGTCTATGAATGTATACAGGTAGTTAGAGCACCTTAAGTGAATTCTAAGTGATTACACATTCATACCACTGAAAATATTAGGAAAAGAACAATACCACACATTCTGAACATCAAATCCCTCATGAATCCTGAGAAGCAAAGCCAAACTTGTATTACCAAAACAGAGTATTACATAAGCCAAATATCAGAGTTTTTTCATAAATTTTCCAACCCATTGTACATTTCTCTTTCTCCTATATATAGAGCTCTTTACATAACTTATATTCCTCCTCAAGCATGAGGGGAATTCGAATTCATCCTACTATGACACCTATTGATACTTAAAACTAACTATTAAATGCAAATGACACCTAACTAGCAGTCCTAGAGACCTAATACAACTAGGAGTGTAACTCCTTATCATCATTACAACAACCTTATCTAAGCATTTAAAGCATTCTTTGACAAATTTCATCCTCAAGAAGTCGAATTTGATGAACCCTCCCACGTGGTCATCTGACTACTGAAGACAAACCCTAGAAATTGGGGAACATGTTTCCCTATTTTTAGGTTTAGGATCCCTGAAAATGGCACTTGGGAAAGAGCTTTTATCTCCTCATCCATGACACATTTCTCGAAACTGAAGGAGGTTTTTGTATTCCATGATGTCTAGAACAAAAAAATCTCTTGTTTTTTTAAAATACTTCTCCATCTATCCAGAATATATCCTTGAAAAACACGTGTCAAACAGGCAAAATCCGTTATCTGAATTTTGAGTTTCAAATAAAGCTTATTATCTCCCAACTGAAAACACCTATGAAGAAAGTGAGATAGGTTATTGTAGCTGGAGAGTTGATGAAGAGAAACCTCCTTTATAATTGCAAAATACCTTTTCATGTGACCAGACACTAATCTTGAAAAAGACTGCTAAAACCAGAAGACCAAGCTTGACTTTCAGCAGTTTCGTAGCGCAGGTTTAACCATAACTTCCTCCCACCTCAGAATGGATTTGAAGAAAATGAAAGAGGTTTTTGTATTTCAGAATGTTAGGAAGAAAAGCCTCTTTCAGTTTGCAAAATTGAGTTCTCCGCTGCTCGGGAAAGCTTCTGGAAATTAACTATTAAAAACCGTTTTTCTGCTAAAACAGGCTGCTTCAAGGGTTTCGTAGCGCGCTACGAAAACACTGATTTCGTAGTGCAAAATAGGATTTTTACATTGTCTGCACTACGCAAACGTGGATTCGTAGCTAGTGAGGCTTCTAGGACATGGAATGAAGCTGTCAAACTTTATTTGAAGATGGACATGAGACTCTAACCCTATGACTTAGACTCTAAAACATAAAAATGACTTGACCATGACTTGACCATGACTGATACAAGAATTGATTAACCATGTAAGTTGTCCAAATTTTTTAAGGAAGTTTTACAGTGATAACAGTGGCTCCACTAGGGATAGTGTGCCCTTGTGGTACACTAAGAACATGCAGGTCCAGTGCTTTGTCCTCTTTATAACAAACATAGATTTGCTTGACAAGAATCCCCTTCAAGCTTCTTGGGCCTTCACCTCGGGCTTAAGCTTGATGATCACTGTAGGAGAAACAAATCTACATCTACTGAAAAATGCTCAGTCAACCTTGAGCTTATTTGCATTTTCCTACCTTCCTACCCTATCAATACAAACTTCTTTCAGCTCAATCAATGTGAAATTTCCAATGTAGCCAATCATTTTTCTTATCTGATATTTTAGTTTTTTGACTGCATCGGAGTTCAGAGCCACTATGATATTGTGATGACCACTACCATTGAAATTGCATCTGATCTTCATAGAAAAACTGAAACACTGGAGAGTAAAACTCTTCCATGTATTTAACTATAGGATCCCAGAATACATGATCAGCTTGATGGTCTCGTAACTTTCTGATTGTGCAAACTGATCTTCAATAAAATTGTACTCCTCCTCAATCATGAAAGAGAAAGGAAGCAACACCCTCCCCTTGTGTTCTTCCATAGGAATCTTTTGAAAAGACTAATCATAACCATGAAGACTATATGATTGAATTGGACCTTGTAAACCTTCAATGTCTTTCTCAATGTCTTTAGCAACACTTCATTCAAAAATTTCATCTTATCTTTCGTCTTGTATTCAAATGATTTTAAATACGAAGACAAGGACAAAGAAAAACTTTCAACTATTTCTTCATTAATATGAGCATCATTCCATTGTTTGAAACCTTGAATTGAAGGAGAGTTTCCCACCAGATCTGATCTATCTATCCATTCCTCCAAAAATATAAGCCAAGAGTCTGCAAATGACTTAACAGATTTGGCAGGAAAGCTTTCAACCCACTGTTTACATTTCCCTTGAAATGAATCATAGAAAAACATAATGCAAACATCCTCATGTTTAACTCTAAGAATCTCGGTAAAATCACATAAATCAGATATATACTTCAAAGTTAAACTCAAATCTTCTCCATTGAATTTTGGACCATTCCTTAGAACATATGTATCCTTAGGAAAATGATTTGGGAAACCATGAATTCTTGAAAAATTTATGCCTGCATATGTTGAAGTAAGAATGGTAGCATCTGGGTCTTTCATAACTCCAGTGGAATCACCATGAATCGATGAATTTCAAATTCTTCAACAATGGAGTCGCCAAGGTAGTTTTGCAGCCTAAAAAAAAAAAAAATCTTCTGAGCTCCTGCTACCTTCAGAAGTTTAGTCTTTTGATTCGGGAATGAATAATCTTCAGGCTCCCGGTAGACGCACCAAAATGTTATCTCAAAATCTGACCCTGGAAGGCTGCAGACCAGGAAGACCTCAAGTAACTATTTCACACCTGCTTTAGGCTGAGGCTTAGCCTCCTCAACCTGAGAGGGCTCTCTCAAAATGGTTAATGATTTTGATTATAGTTAAGATGGCTAACTCTTGTGAAACAAATGTAAAAATATGAATGGTGGAAACACATTTAGCAACTATCCATTGGGCTTATGGAGTCAACATCATTTCAGTATACAATGGTATTAACCTTACATAGAAGTCAGGGCATTCAACATTTAACATATTCAGAACATACCAACTCAAATAGGACCACACAGTCTATGAATGTATACAGGAAGTTAGAGCACCTTAAGTGAATTCTAAGTGATTACAAATTCATACCACTGAAAATATTAGGAAAATAACAATACCACACATTCTGAACATCAAATCCCTCATGAATCCTGAGAAGCAAAACCAAACTTGTATTACCAAAATAGAGTATTACATAAGCCAAATATCAGAGTTTTTTCATAAATTTTCCAACCCATTGTACATTGCTCTTTCTCCTATATATAGAGCTCTTTACATAACTTATATTCCTCCTCAAGCATGAGGGTAATTCGAATTCATCCTACTATGAAGCCTATTGATACTTAAAACTAACTATTAAATGCAAATGACACCTAACTGGCAATCCTAGAGACCTAATACAACTAGGAGTGTAACTCCTTATCATCATTACAACAAACTTATCTAAGCGTTTAAAGAATTCTTTGACAACTTTCATCCTCAAGAAGTCGAATTTGATGAAGCCTCCCACGTAGTCATCTGACTACTGAAGACAAACCCTAGAAATTAGGGAACATGTTTCCTTATTTTTAGGTTTAGGATCCCTGAAAATGGCACTTGGGAAAGAGCTTTTATCTCCTCATCCATGACACATTTTTCACAACTGAAGGAGGTTTTTCTATTCCATCATGTATAGAACAAAAACCTCTCTTGGGTTTTTAAAATACTTCTCCAGCTATCCATAATATATCCTTGAAAAACACGTGTCAAACAGGCAAAATTCGTTATCTGAATTTTGAGTTTCAAATAAAGCTTATTATCTCCCAACTGAAAACACCTATGAAGAAAGTGAGATAGGTTATTGTAGCTGGAGAGTTGATGAAGAGAAACCTCCTTTATAATTCCAAAATACCTTTTCATGTGACCAGACGCTGATCTTGAAAAAGACTGCTAAAACCAGAAGACCAACCTTGACTTTCAGCAGTTTCGTTGCGCAAGTTTAACCATACATTCCTCCCACCTCAGAATGGATTTGAAGAAAATGAAAGAATTTTTTGTATTTCAGCATGTTAGGAAGCAAAGCCTCTTTCAATTTTCAAAATTGAGTTCTCAGCTGCTCGGGAACGCTTCTGGAAGTTAACTATTAAAAGCAGTTGTTCTGCTAAAACAAGCTGCTTCAGGGGTTTCGTAGCGCGCTATGAAAACACTGATTTCGTAGCGCAAAATAGGATTTTTACACTGTCTGCGCTATGAAAACGTGGATTTGTAGCTAGTTTCAAAATTTCTCCAAAATTATGTGAGATATGACTTCTAAACACATGGTGAGGCTTCTAGGACATGGAATGAGGCTGTCAAACTTTATTTGAAGATGGACATGAGACTCTAACCCTATGACTTAGACTCTAAAACATAAAAATGACTTTACCATGACTTGACCATGACTGATACAAGAATTGAGAAACCATGTAAGTTGTCCAAATTTTTAAGGAAATTTTACAGTGATAACAAGTGGATACCTTGCGATGCTATGATAAATTTTCAATTTTCCTAGAACTAGGTATGGAAGAAGAAAATTTGAAGGATCCATATAAGTACAATCCCTAGTGTTAAAAAAAAGGTGAATTCTAGGAGATAGTGGAACATAGTCTGTAAGTATTATATAAGGATAATTTTGTTGGTTTATTTCATTAATAGGTTTTATGGAAAACCAACAACTTCCGATTTTAGAAAAATAAGCTCTTCTGGGACAAGGATAAGGGTTCCCACATTAAATGTAGAGCCACATGGATGCCTTCGAGAGACTAGAACACTAATATTTTCCACAAATTCACAAACTTAGGAAGAGCCAAAACATTATATGATAATTGAAGGACCTAGAGGGGAACAAAGTTAGAGGATTGAAGGGACTAGTAGCTCTAGGTGTTCACACTTCCTAGACATCGTCAAGGAATATGAGAGGGCCAACACCAATGAAATTTTAAAGGCGATCTTTTTTTTGCCTAGAATGATTGAGGAATTGGAAAATGAGGACATTTTCTTATTAGTTACAATGGAGGAGTTGTCGAGGGTACTCTAGTGCTTTCAAAAGGGCAAGTGTCTTAGTCTAGATGGGTGGCTTACTGAATTTTATTTGGATTTCTTTGAATTCTTGGGGGAGAACCTTTTAAAAAATTTGGATGTATTGGTTGATAGATAAGGTCCTTAGAAGTCTTAGCCTGACCTGAATTAACTTAATAATAAATTAGACCATCCAAAAAAGCTAGATGGCTATAGGTCAATAACCTTATGTAAATGTGTGTATAAGATCATGTCTAAATTTATTGTGATGAAGTTATTGTTGGTTTTCAGATATGAATTATAGATTCAATCCCTTCCACATTTATTGTCAATCTGGGTTTTGCTAATTGTTTCAAGGTTATTGTGAAAAGTTTTGTAATTTTCTATTTTGATAATGAGAATGAGCATTTCCTTGATCCAGGGCTGATTTCACTCAGAGGGCTAAATCTCTTGAGTTAGGGCCCAACCCTAATAGCAAAGGCTCCTCTTCTTGTATTTATATGCTTAGATTGATTTCATAGATTAATGGTTGAATTGTCTTTAGAATTATTTCATTGAAAGTAGTGTAGATCTGATTAGTTTGCTTATTAGTTTGCTTCCATTTGTGCTTTACTTTAATAGTAGTTTAGAAGAGATAAAGGAACATAAAAAAGCTATCAATAGGTGGTTTTGTGTTGGATGTGGAGCATGGTTGTCCAGAGGTCTTTGTTTCAGCCAGATGTATACCCCATGAAGTTTGTACACCTCTCCACGCGGGGGGGTGCGGGGGGGACTTGTCCCCCCCATGGGGGTCTGGGGTGGCCAATCCCCCCCGGTTGGCGGTTTTGGGGGCCAGCGGTCCCCTGGCGGGGGCTTGGGGGCAGCACCCCTGAAGCTAAAAACAGATGTAAAATTGCCTTGTAAAAGTATAGTAATTTCTAATCAATCTAGGCCGTTCATTAGGCGGATGATTTGACGGTAGAACTTATGTTTAGTTTAGGGTTTTTTTCCCTAGAAGGAAACCCCTCTCTTTGTATGAGGGAATTATATTTGAGGCTGTGTAATAGATGTGTATTCTGAGCGAGAAACAAAGAGGTTGAGACTATGAGAGGAAAACAGAGGATATTACACGACTAAACTGTAGGTTGTGTCTCTTCATTTTGCTGGATAATAGAAAGGAAGGATTGGCTATTTAGGGTGGATGTAGCCCAAACTAGGTGAACCACGTATATCTATGTCTCTCTTGTTTTATGCGTTTTCTGTGTTTATATTTCTGCAATATTTTATGTGTTCCATTGCTCCGTGATATATAATTTTCTAACAACTGATATCAGAGTCGAAGGTCTATTTGGCTGATAAACTCGCAGGAAAGAAAGGTTCCTTGTTCAAGTGGGAGCAATGGTGGAAGATGGTAAGTCTAGGGTCGAGAAATTTAATGGCCAAAAATTCTCGCTGTGGAAGATGCAGATGGAAGATTATCTGTATCAGAAAGATCTATACCTACCATTGGGCGGAAAAACAGAGATGGCGATGGGTATGACAGATGAAGAATGGAACCTTCTCGATAGAAAGGCACTCGGAATAGTATGGTTGTGCCTCGCAGCATCGGTCGCCTTCAACATTTCAAAGGAAACAACAATAGAGGGTTTGATTAAGGTATTGGAGAAACTATATGAAAAACCCTCGGCCTCAAACAAGGTATTTCTTATGAAACAGTTATTTAATATGAAGATGTCGGAAGGTGGATCTATTGCGGACCATTTAAATGATTTTATTACTATTACAAGTCAGTTATGTTCTGTAGGGGTAAACTTTGATGATGAATTTAGAGCTCTGTTATTCTTGTGCTCATTACCAGAAAGTTGGAATGGTTTAGTAATGGCCATTAGTAACTCTGTTTCTGAATCTAGTACTTTAAAGTTTCATGATGTTGTCGGTGCTATCCTTAGTGAGGAAATGTGACGGAAAAGCTCCTGTGAGACATCGGGTAATGCTTTCAGTGCAGAGTCTAGGGGAAGAAAAATGGAAAGAGGAAAGAGCTTAGGATATCGTAGTAAATCAAGGACAGGAAAATCCAAGTCTAGATCGGGGATAGTGTGCTGGAAATGCGGAAAGAAAGGACACCTAAAGAAAGACTGTAGATCTCGAAAGGGAAAAGAAGGAGATTCACAGCAAGAAAACAATCATGAAGCAAATGTGACAGGTGAGGTGTTACAATATGCTTTGATTATTTCTTTCGAAAATATTACTGATTCTTGGGTGGTGGATTCAGGGGCCTCATTCCATGCCACACCTGATAAGAAATACTTTCATGACTATGTTCAAGGATATTTTGGACAAGTTCGTTTGGGTGATGATAAACCCTGTAAAATTGTTGGAATGGGTAAGGTTCTTGTAAAATAGCAGAATCGAAACCAATGGCTACTAAAGGAGGTAAGACATGTTCTAGATCCAAAGAAAAATCTGATTTCAAGAAGGCAGTTAGGCGGTGAAGGTTGTGTGACAACTTTCATAGATAAAGCTTGGAAGGTTACCAAAGGAGCCCTGGTAATAGAAAAAGGCGAAAAGGTTGGTACATTGTATTTATGCAATGGTATTTCTAACTCTGTTAATGCTTTAACTTCCAAAGGAGTAGATACAACATTATGGCATCATAGGCTCGGACACATGAGTGAAAAGGGGATGAAGATTCTTCACTCAAGGAATTTGTTGTCGGGTTTGAAGAATGTTGATTTGGACTTCTATGAGAATTGCATTTATGGAAAACAGAAGAGAATCAGATTTCTCAGAGTTGGGAAAGAAAAGAAGAGCGAAAAATGAGCTTGTGCATAAAGATGTATGGGGACCTGCTCAGGTATCATCTCTCGGTGGCTCTCGTTATTATGTTAATTTTGTTGATGATCAACCAGAAAAACTTGGATTTATTGTATTAAGAATAAATCTGATGTATTTTATACTTTCAAGAAATGGAAAGATTTTGTTGAGATTGAGACAGGAAAGAAATTGAAGTGTCTTAGATCAGACAATGGAGGTGAATATTGTAGCAAAAAGTTTGATAGGTATTGTTTAGAGCATGAAATTCTTAGAGATAAGAAAGTTCCAAGAACACCACAACAAAATGGTGTGTCAGAAAGGATGAACAGAACAATCATGGAGCGTGCAACATGCATGAGATTTCATGCAGGATTGCCTTTACAGTTTTGGTCAAATATTGTAGGTACTACTGTTTATCTAATAAACAGAGGGCTTTCAAGTTCCTTGGATGGTGGTGTTCCAGAGGAAGCATGGACAGGTAAAAAGGTAAACTACTCCTTTTTAAAGCCTTTTGGTTGTGAGGCCTTTGTCCATATTGATAAAGAAAATAGAACAAAGCTTGAGGCAAAGTCAAATAAATGTACCTTTATTGGATATGGTGTTAATGATTTTGGTTATCGCTTATATGATTATGAAATTCACAAAATCATTAGGAGCAGAGATGTAATATTCAATGAAAAGGTCTTGTATAAGAATCAGTTGCAGGAAAAGGAACAAGAAAAGGAAAGAGAATACAAATTGCTTGATGAGATCACCGAAAAAAGTGATGGTGCCTGAAAATCATAATGATCAACAACCAGAACAACAACAACAACAACAAGCCCCTCAAACACCTGAAAGTGGTGTTAGAAGATCTACTAGGATAAATAGACCCCTTGAACGATACTCCCCTTC
>APFE030657803.1:114610-148693 GCA_000404065.3 Pinus taeda
GGGAAGAATAAGTTGGTCAGTGGGGGAAGATATTGAGTGAGAGTTAAAAAGTGATAGAGATAAGGAAAGAGGGTGGGGAAGGGAGATGGAGGAAGATATTTGTGGTTTGTATGCGGAGGAAGAGAGAGAAAAAGTTGGAAGGGGTTGTTGAGAGAGAGAGAGAGACTAAGTGAGTAAGCGGGAGTAGGCAAGGGAAGAGAAATATAGAGAGGGAGTGAGTGGAGGGGGAAGAGTGAGAGATAGAGAGATGATGTGAAGGGGAAAGAAGGGGTAGAAGTGAGGGAGGGATATAGAGACAGAGTTGGAGGGCACAAAAAGAGATAAATTTGGAGTGGAATTATTGTGAATATTGGACTAAGTGAGGGAGGAAGGGATAGATAAATAAAGTAACGGGGAGGGAGAGAGAGAGAGAGGGTTAATTATTGTGGAATTTTCCTAACTTCTCATGTCATCCCTAGGTTTCCAAATACATCCTCCCAAGATCGAGAGAGTCTATCCTAGAAAAAATTCCTCCATTGCTTCCATGCCAAAGGCAAGTAGGGTACCCAAGAGTTAGGTTTTCCCACTACAAGGAAGAAATACATGTTAGCTTGATAAGCATGAAGGAGTGATGGGTTTCTAAAGATGCAACATTAAGGATGGAAAAGGATGCATTTAGGCCAGCAAGTCAGAGGATAGGACTAGGGTTTCTCTCCATGACATGAAGTGGGAAAAATGGGCTATAACATAGAGATAAAGAAATATAAATGGATGTAAATAGAGATAGAGATGGAGGGTAGAGAGAGAAAAAAGAGAGAGAGCTAGAGGGAGGTTATTATGAGGAATGAACTAAGTGAAGAAGGTAGTGATAGAGAAATAGAGGAAGGTGTTGGGTGTGGAGCCTGATTATCTTCTATATTCAAAAGTACCGCCACATTGGACCCCAGTTCAAAATGGGGGCGGCAACGCCGCTCGTAAAATATTCGCTGCAAGGGGGGTCCAAGGGGGGGCGGCTGCGACCTTTGGAAGCCCCCCCTAGCGGGGGGTTTCGGGGGAAGCGCCCCCGAAGCTAAAAACAACTGTAAAATTGCCTTGTAAAAGTATAGTAATTTCTAATCAATCTGGGCCGTTCATTAGGCAGATGATCTGACGGTAGAACTTATGTTTACTTTAGGGTTTTTTGCCCTAGAACGCAACCCCTCTCTTTGTATGAGGGTATTGTATTTGAGGCTATGAGATAGATGTGTATTCTGTGTGAGCGAGAAACAGACCCCCCCTGGCGGGGGGTTTCGGGGGCACCGCCCCCGAGGCTAAAAACAGATGTAAAATTGCCTTGTAAAAGTATAGTAATTTCTAGTCAATCTGGGCCGTTCATTAGGCGGATGATCTGACGGTAGAACTTATGTTCAGTTTAGGGTTTTTTGCCCTAGAAGGCAACCCCTCTCTTTGTATGAGGGCATTGTATTTGAGGTTGTGTAATAGATGTGTATTCTCTGAGCAAGAAACATAGAGGTGAGACTGTGAGAGAAAATAGAGGATATTACACCGGATCTGATGTAGGTTGTGTCTCTTCATTTTGCTGGATAATAGAAAGGAAGGACTGGCTGTTCGGTTGGACATAGCCCAAACTGGGTGAACACATATATCTGTGTCTCTCTTGTTTTATGTGTTTTCTGTGTTTATATTTCTGCAATATTTTATGTGTTCCATTGCTCCATAATATATAATTTTCTAACATTTTGGCCTCACTTCTTGTAGAAATTTCACCGTAGATTAAATTGATTATGCAATGTACCAAAGAAAAATACTTAATCTACTTCTACAATAAAACTTGCAGAAGCTTAATCGATTTTTAGCAAGATGAAACAAAACACGTATAACAAAGAAGAAGATTCAATCACACATGAAACACAGAAGAATACTTTGGGGAAAGCCTCAGCTAAAAACCCTACTATCTGTATTATCATACAAGTGGAAATATGTTCAGATTACACAAAGCTTCAACTCACAAGCCATCCAGCTCTCAGCACAATCCCTCTACTACTAATAAACAGTCAAAGGCTTCTCACAAACCTTCTCCTCTACCCTCCAAGCCTCCTATTTCCTTGTGTAGTTTCTCCTAGGGTCTAATGCTACCACCTATGTGAATTTACCTCTTACACAACACATTAAACTCAAAAGTAACTGCACAGTCCTGAAGGAGATAATTCCTTCTGCATGGATGAGTTTCCTTTATAGGAAAATTCCTCCAACTGATAGTACATTGTCCCTTCCTTTGATCTTAACTAGGTCTTTGACTGAACTGACATGCATGAATTATTTATGAGAGAATATTCAGTTATCTGAAGTGTAGAATTTACATGCATGCATGCATTAACTAACTGAACTCACAATCAGTTCTACAAACTGTTAGAGCTAATCTAATTGGACTTAACTCAGTTAAATGACCTAACTAATTACAACTCAAAGTACAACTCACCCCGATATCCTTAATTAAGGGATAACTTCCTCAATCAAAGGGATAACTCCTGCATGCCTTCACAAAGACTTCATGTTTGATTTTCTCCAACTAATTAACTCAAGATGAATTAATTAATTATTTTTCAAATAGCTGCTGAGACCAAATTCGAATTTTAACTCAGGGACTAATTAAAATTGGAATCTATCCCGAAATTCTATTTATAACAATGTTATTTTTAGCATTTCTATTTTATCATTCCTTGTTGTTATTTCCAACACTAGTATCTGAGATGCTATTTATAGAAATGCTATTTATAGAATTTCTATTTTTAGCATTTATTGTTGTTATTTTCAACACTCCTTCGTTCAGGGATCATGGTTTGAGGAAAGAACTCCTGTGCAACCCCAAAAAGACAGAATTCTAGTTTCTCATGGAATTTAGGGTTTTCTGTACTTAGGCCAACATTTGATCAGTTTGCAAGAGTAGGATTTAGTTATTATTTCTTCTATCTTCAGTCTTACATTATATCTCATCCATGTTCCATCTTATTCTACAAGTTTTCCTCATGCATGAAGTAGGCAGTTAGACCATGAAATTATGTTTTCCTAGATCATTGAAATTCTTCTTGTTTACATGATTTTTGGGTAACTGTCAATGTTTGATGCAGCACAGGTGTTTTATAAGTAGAGAGAGATTTCATAGTCAACAACCTCATTCCAACTTCATCCATCCATGATCATTCTTTTCTTTCACTAAAACCCTCACCAATTTCATCATTACACAAGGAAACTTCTCCAATCTTGTTGAGCAAATCCAACCATCTCCCAACCTTGGGTTTGAGTTCTGAAGTGGTCCTAGGCACTCCCTTGCCTCATTCCATCCACCAACCACCTTCCCTAAACCTTCCATCACCTTCAACACCCATCCTTTTGCTCTCAGTTGTATCCTATAGAAATACAGGGGATCTTGTAGCTTTTCAGGATATATTGTAGAACGCATTAGGACATATTGTAGGATTTCCTGTAGTGACCTGTTTTGAGGCTTAATTGAGGGAAAAGCCTCTAGGAAGCTAGAAAATGTCATCTACTGGTCTCCCCAACCTTCTAACCATTCACCAACGTCCCTAAGCCACCTGCCACCTTACCAAAAGAGATTAGATTGCACAGTTTCACATAAAAAAAGGACAAAAAGAAAAAAAGATTAGTTTTAGTCATTTATATGCACAGTAGTAGAATGTTTGATGTTTTGAATTTTCATGCTTAGGACAGTAGGATTACATACATGTTAACTTAGCATTCCTTTGAAGCATAGCCTCTTAGAAGTTAGCTAGAAAATGGTGTGTTTTTAGAACTTGATTTCAGTCTTTTTCCTTACTGCAGTAAACAAGCTTTCTCTTAGAGTAGATTTCTCTTTCCCTCATTAGTAATCAAGCTTCTTCTGAATCCATAAAAGTCTGGATTGAAAAACCCTAGTGGTCTATCGCCAACTGAGCAGTGACAAAGAGCAGACCCATCACTTTTACTTGTGTATACAACATTGTCACCTTCAAGTTTGTACAAACCCCGAGTTGATAAAGTAAAGTTGGTGGCCCCAGCAGTTGCAACACTCTTGCTGCAATACTGGTGCTCATCAATATGCTAAATATTAATCTAATGAAACAACATATTTGAAGGGAAAAATATTTATGTGTGCATGTGTATGAGATTGGTGTCATTATTTTTCTTATGTTGTTACCTTTTATGTACATGTCAAAATTGCAACAATGCTTTTATTGAGTTTATCTACTAAAGTAATTAATTTATAGAAAGGAATTTAGTAGAAAATAATTAGCCAGAAGCTGGGGTAAGAAATTAACATGGTATCAAAATTGTCTCTCTAAGGGGACAATTTATGAAGTACTTCACATATGCATATAAGCCAAAAATCATACAAGAGTTGTAGGGTTAGTGTATGACCAACGTTTTGAGGAAATAATTATACTAAAAAAGTAGGAAGAAATGAGGTGATGGTTATATAGTAGAAGGCAACGATAAAAGGAATCATACGTGGCCATATGTAGTACAACAACATAGGTGACAATAGATGCAAAAAATTGTAGTTTCAATGTCATACACGATATATGATGTTGTACAAAACACAACCAAAAGTAAGCAATCACACAAGAGATGACGTAGCACATGGGTATAGAAAATAGTCACCAAATTCATCCATATAGTTACATGTGATTGTATGGTTTTGCGTCTAAGAAGTGAGAGGGAATTGTTCTAGCTCGAATTAGGAGGAACTTTGGAAGCCAATGATGTGTTATTCGTATCAAGACTGAATAATAACTTTCTCTCAGTCTTAGTGATGGAGGGTAAAGGATATGAGGTAATGTTTAGGAGTAGGAAAGTGCTCATTCATCCAAAGGATATTAGCCCAAACATAGTAGTGTCCATTCGGGTTAGAGAGGGAAACTTATATAGGTTGAAGGGAAAACTTGTTTAGGCTTTGGTACATGACAATGAAAACCTGTGCAGGTTGTGGTAGAAGAGGATGGGACACTTCGCATCATATGGAATTGCCAATATTGATTGAGAGTGTCCCTAATGTCCCAATGTTTAGTGTTGAGTAGTATGGTGTTTATAGAGGGTGTATACTTAGTAAGAATGTTAAGGATGCTTTTTCTTCTAGTGAGATTATGTCTGAGGGGATTTTGGATCTAAGTCACTTAGATGTGTGTGGATTTATGTCAATGGAATCAATGCAAGGAGCATTATACTATGTCATTATTATTGATAAATATTCCAAGAAAACTTGGATCTTCTTCATGAAGACCAAGGATGGGGTCTTCAGTGGATTTTAGGATTTCAAGACTTAGGTTGAGAACTAGATAAGCATGAAAAACCAAGGTATTGAGGTCAAATAATGGGGAAGAGTACACCTCCAATGACTTCAAGGATTTCTACAAGGAGGTAGGGATCAAGAGGGATATGACAAATTTGTGCAACCCTTAATAGATTGGGCTTGTGAAGAGAATGAATTGATCCATAATCAATTTTTCCCAGGAAATGATACGTGACCAGGATCCATCTATGTTTTTGGGGAAAAGGAATGCAACACTATAGTATATGTGTAAAACATGAGTCCTCAGAGGATATTAGGGGAAAATACTCTTGAGGAATTCATAGGAGTGGATCAATAGATAGGACATTTAAGGATCATTTGTTTCCCAGAATACATCCATGTGTTTGTGGAGAAGAGGACAAAGATGGAGCCTCACATGATCTTCATATCATCACAGAGGATGATATTTTTGACTAGAGATGTTAAGTTAGGGGGGAACTTGGCATCTATGAAGTCTCATGAGTTTCCACCAGTAGTCATAGAGGATGAAAAGCATGAGGCTCCTAACGGAGAACAACATGTAGAGAAATCCCCTTTAGGGATTCAACCTTTAGGTTGGGAGGAGATAATAGCTACTTCCAGTTCCTTCTGACAACCCAGATGGTTTGAGCATACATTAAGAGATGCTAAGGAGCATGTGGAGGCTCCTAGTAGCACATTTCAAGAGAGCATGCCTCTTAAGATGTTTTTGAACTACCTAAGATTAATGACTAACATCATTGAGAAGGCAACAAATAAAGAGCTTTGGACGAAATCCATGTTGAAGGATGATGCATGGGACATTTTAACCAAGTTCAAAGGGGAAGCTAATTACATATGGTTCTTCTAGAAGTATCTTCCTCATTAAGAGGGAGTGTTGATGATAGGATCACTGGACAAGTACTTCCATAAAATTCTAAGTGTCTTGACGATTGGAAGTCATCCAAAAGGAATTATAACCTTAACAATTATTTCAACTAATATAAATATTAAAGCAAATGACTTTTACAAGAAAAAGTGAGTTAATCTAATGAAATGCAAAATGTTATTTACATTGGTGAAATAAATGAATATCAACTGTTCATCTCAAATGATGTTGAGATCTAATCTCAATCGTCAATCACTTTGCAGACTAGGGTTGTGAATTTGGCCAATACCTCAAACTTATAAAAAGAAGGCTAAGCTAAGGGAAAAGACACATCTAGAGGGAACAAGACAATAAGACAGTGAGATCTTAGTGATTGGGTGGAGAATGATATTCATCTAGGTGTGTAGAGTCTAAGGAGGAAGAGCAAGGGATAACAAGGGAGAATGATCCAACAACGAACAATATTGAAGGAGAAGTTTTATAGAGGGTTTGATCAGTTAGAATAACTCTAGGTTTTGTTGTTTATGCTTTTCCTCGGAGGGCCATTTTCCTAACAAGGAAGCCCTTGTATAATGAAGATTAATTTAACGAAATAATATATTTAAAGGGTATACATATATGTGTGCATACATGTATGAGATTAGTGTCATTATTTCACTTTTGTTGTAAAACATTTTTCTTACGTGTTAATATACAAACAATGATTTTATTCAATAAATTTATAATAATAATTAATTAAAAATCAATTATTAGAAATAATTAACCAATAAATAAAGTTAGAAATTAACTAAACTGCTTTATCAAAATATATATATATTTTTCAATTTTTATTTTAATCTGATAATATGATATTCTAACTCAATGCCTGGTAATTGTATTAATGTAAATATTATATTAAGAACAATATTCAAAATAAATATATATATATATATATATATATATATATATATATTATATATATATATATTATATATATTATATATATATATATATATATATATATATATTATATAGATGACCCTTGAACACAACTCTATAAAAATTATAAACTAGCGGTAATTGGTCTCAATGTCGAGTCACAATTAATGATAATGGATTTTAAATAATTCTTAATTTTTGTCTTAATAGAGTTTTATGAAATTTATAAATACAAAAAATTGTTTAAGGTAAGTATACCCATTTAGATGGTTTAAATTATAATGTGATTGATTATAAGTGATTATAAGTGAAATTTTATTTTGTTTTGTTTTATATTATTATTAATTTAGATGGTTTAAATTATAATGTGATTGATTAAAAGTGGATTATAAGGGAAAATGGAATTTTGTTTTGTTTTTTTGAATTGAATTTTTTTTTGGTTTTTATTTTATTTTATTTTTATTATGTACAATTTTTAAAATTTAGTAATGTATATTGCTAACATGTTTAATTTTATGGGATCTTTATGAATTTTCACATTTTTTAGACCTTGAGTGTCATTTATGACTTTTACATGAGACCATAATTATCCTAATAACAACCTCACTGTTATGGTACAACCATATATACTCTCTTCTCTATATGCACAAAGGCAAAGAAGATTGCAACCAAAGGAAAAACAAGATATGGGGTACATTTTTATGGTTGGCTATATCCTAGGTAAGATCTTTGCCACAACTTTAGATATTCACATCTCCATATGCGTAAACATAGAGGATGACAACCAAAGGATGAATAATATTTGGGGAGAACCATTGTATTAATAATCATATATTTACTTTAGTTAAGGCCAATGAGTGTAAAGTACATTGTTTTTTTTTGGAATTTTGCAAGTCATTTGATACAATGTCATGGCACTTGTTCACGAATAGGGTTAAGGCTTTGGGTCTTCCACTCTTGCCAGTATTGATTGTTATGACACTTTAGAAAGCCAGTGTTGGCATAGTTTAAATGAGGACTAATAAATAGAGGAGGTCTAAATCAATGTAAGTGTAAAACAAGAATGCCCAAATTCTCCTACACTTTTTAGACTTTCCAATAATAAAATAGAGGAATCATAACATAGTCAATGATTACCTTAGATGGTTTCATTCTTGTCAAAGTATCCATCAATATTTTCTTATTTGTAAATGACATGATCCCCATGCTGCACCTAGTGAGGGGGCTCTAGAGACAACTTCAAATCCTAACTTCCTTTTGTGACACTCACTCATTAATGTTAGGTTAATCTAGGAAAATGAAATTCATGGCGTTTAAGATCCCTAAAAGGGAGTCAAGAGATGTGAATCTTACATACAAAGGTAAAAGACTTGTAGTAGTTTTTCTGTATGTATATTGGGGGTTGTCTTCTCTAGACCAAACTTTAGCTTGACTCTAGTAGTAAATACTTGACTTAGTAAGGGATATGTGGCTCTTAAAACTCTTGAAAAACAATGTTTTTAGTGTCAATTTAACGACATTCAGTCGAGGCTTCAAGTCATTCAACCATTCGTCACACCTACCCTCCTATATGGGTATAAGGTTTGGGGATGAGGAGGGCATACATTTAGGGGAGAGAGCTCTTATCATGACGATTGTCAGAACAAATTCTTGAAAAGAGATCAATGATTCATGATATGATTATTGTAGAACTGCACAACCCCACTGATTAACTCAATGATACTTCATGTAATCACGATGATACATAGACTCAATGGGATGGGAAACTCACAAATAGGTCTTCTAATATATATGTGTATTTCTATCAAATCCTCTATGAAGCACGCATACCATTGGATTGATTCAAGGTGATATGCAAGATTCTCTTCCTTGCTTCACCTCATTTTTTAATGGATGTTCCTTATCTCTCTAAGAGAAAAATAAACAAAGGCACTCATTTGAGATTTGTAGAGTGTACATTGGGTCCACATTTCTAATATTAGAGAGTTGTTCTTTCCCAAAATTCAAAGCTAGACAGACTTATATCTTGAGTGCAAAAAAGGGCATAATTTATGCCTAGGGTACACCAAACTATAGCTCCCTTGCAGCTTAAGGTTACCTCTTACTTAGTGTAGAGTTTGCTCCCATTAGTTTTTCATTGAGACAAGTAACCATATTTGTTAATAACATTGTATTTTCCAAACTTACTTCTTAAATCTTAATATTGAGGACCACTTTATATATTCTGATGCCCTATTACGATATTAGAGGAAAATTAATTTTTCCTTTTAGGTATTTACTTGGTTATGTCTAGATGCTCATGAATTATCGGGGCTAGAGATGCTTGACACTCATGGATTGTGAGGACTAGAGATGTTTAACCATTTTCCTCTAGTGATGTTTAACCATTGTTGATGATTTACTAGATACCTATTTCCCAATCTAATATGCAACAATTTCAATAGTTCTTACTTTAAGTTCCTTCACATTAATAGGAATAGGTCCCATGTCTAGTGTCCAAAGCTCGCATGATAACCCTACAACATCTTAATCATGCATCTATTTGTAACCTTGAATGTTAGAAGTGTTTCTCCAAAGTAACATATCACAATGAGTGAACCTCCTCCTTCCCTGTCTCATAAATGAGTTATTGTATATTCAAATGGCTTATATATAACTTCAATAATTGATATTAGTTGTGTGCCTCATCGTGTCCTTCTTTCTTATGATTGGCAATCCACATGGTGATGTGCTTGGTCATATAAACCCCTTATTGAGCAACTCCTGTACCCGCTTCTTTATCTCTGCATTCTCTAAAGTTGATAACCTATACATTCCAATGTTAGGTAATGGAGCATCTTGCTGTAAATAAATATCATGTACTATTTCCCGCTTGGGTGGCAGACCTTTAGGTTCTTGAAATAGAATATCATACTCTGAAACAACTTTAACTAAATCAGCTTTCTGTTTAGAATCACAGCCTTCAAATGCATTGGATTTATCAGGATCCTTTGCTTTTACAACCATTAGTAAAAATTGCTTACTTGTATTCACAATTCTTTTCATCTGTCCTGAGTTTATGAGAGAATAGTTTCCTTTGAGTTTATGAGCTCGTACAATATATTATATTCCATCTTTAGTGAGTTGATACTTATTCTCAGCTCTATAGAAAATATCTTTTCTATCATACACGTATGGACTTCCCAAAACAATATGTCATATATCCAATGGAATTATATCTAACTCAACCTCATCTACAAATGTTGATCCAATAGCAAACCTAAGTTTACATTGTCTCGCTACTTGCAACTTTGTTTTATCACACACCCAACTTAATGGATATGGATTTTTATGAGGTTTTTTTTTCTAATCCAAACTTCTTTACAATTGTTTCAGAAATCAAATTTACTTGTGATCCACTATCAAATAAAGTATTAATCGTATTGTGCTTGGAAATTACTCTAATATGAAAAAGCTCATTTCTTTCTCTCTCATTACTTTCATTATCAACGGATTGCGAAGAATTACTTGTGGATGCTTCAGAATATTTACCTTTAATACTTGTGGCTGTAATTGTTGTTTCATCACCTAAATCTGACCCCAAGTCCTTCTGAATAATAGCATCATTTTTTTCTCCTTTCTACCGAACCTCTTAGGTTTCCGTTCTGGATGCAAAAAGCAGCAGTGTGCCTCATCATGTCCTTATTTCTTACAATGAGTGCATGAATGTTTATCCTTCTTTACATTGTTTGTTTTATTCTCCCTCCATTTTAGTTTCTTCTTTCCTTTATTCTTGTTTGCAGAATATTTAGATGATTTCCCAATGTCTGGGTTTACATTCTCACCTCTAGCCTCTAGATGTTTTGTTTGAACTAATACATCATCTAAGCTAGTGGGATTAAACATGAGTATAGTATGCTTTAAATAACTATGAAGACCACCTATATACTTCAATAAAGTCTCAGGTGAGTCCAAGGATATACCTAGAGTTAAAGCTCTTTTTCTGAATTCCTGAGTATAACTCTATGCACTCTGACGCTTCAATTGACAAAGCATTTGCCAACTCATCATTGCCTGTTGCATGTAAGCCAAAGGATAGAATTGATTTTTGATAGAAGAAACAAATTCATTCCAGGTAGAAATGATTTTACCATGTTTTTGCATATCAGCTTGTGTCTTGCCTTCCCAACATACCAGTGCAATTCCTCCAAGTCGAAGGCTAGCCAGTTGAATCTTCTTCCTTTCTGAATCAATGTTTTGTACCCTGCAATATATATCATTTTGTCTTATCCAATTATCTAGCTTCTCTACATTAAGTTCTCCATCATAAATTGGCAAAATCAAACTTCACATCCAATTTGATTAAAGAAGTTTTCTTCTTATTCTTAAAAGAGCTAGTGTTATGCGAAGAAGATGATGAGGATGATGAAGGTGATGATCGAGGAGATGGTGGAGGAGATGGTGGAGGATTCATTCCTCCTTTTCCTTTGTCTTCTTTGTCTGGTTTGGGTGTTGAAGTGCTTTCACCTCGACCCTTCTTGAACTCCAAATACATTTCTTCCACCATGGTTCGAAGTGTCTTAAAACTCTCTATAAACTAAGATTCTAATCCCAATGGAGCTTCTTCTACCATCCTCCTCTTAGAAGAGACTCTTCCAATCTCTGGATTGGCTTCAACAAGTTCTCCTTCTCCTAGTCTAAGCTTCAATCTAGTTAGCATTCAAAATCCAGCACAAGCTTGTCTAACCTTAACAAAACCAAAACGAAAACCAAATGCTATGATACCACTTGATCTGAAATGAGATATTAAATCAAGAAAAAGGTCTTACAGACTCATGTGCAGGAAAATGCCCATATTACTTAGTGCAACGAATCAAAAATATTGCGAATAATATAGACAATGAACAGTTATAAAAAATAATACACACATCAACACAGTCAAAATAATGAAGGAGTTCACCAGATCCCCCGGCTATGTCTCCTAGTCCAGCTTTCAGTGTCAACCTCTATATTATGTCTTTAAGAGTAGCTTATTACAAGTGTGAGCTCAAACAGAGTCTCAACACAACAGTGAAAAAAACAACATGGATTCACTCGAAATCCTCGAGTCTAGCTGAGTACACAGCCTCTCCTGCTTTCCCTCTATCCTTTGCTTTCTTTTACTCTCTGTCTTCTCCCCTCTCTTTGTCTGCCATAGAGTGGTTTTTAAGCCTCTCAGCCCTGTCTGTTTGCCTCCCTTTTCAGGCTCTCTATCTTCCAGCCTCTGTCCCTTCATCTCCCTGCTGAGTGTTAAACAATCATTGTAATAACACTTAAGGCACAAGGAAGTTGTTTACAAACGGAAGGATCTTTGGGTGTAGGTGAGATCGACCGTTCGGCCTTCCTCCGACACAAATCCCCAAAATAATACATATTTGGTTCATATGTGGGAATAACAGAAATACACAGAAATCCTAACAAAATGCTTATTATCGGAACTCAAATCTTATAGAACCGCACCTAAAAACTCTATAGGGTCTGCCTTGATCGCAATCACAAGTTGCATTGGCTACGGGTCATAATCCCTTTGTATTTGGTTCCGATCCCATTCACCGATCAGTGCCATCGGCCTATCGCATATCGCATGACCCACGGTCTTATTGGAATCACCCCTTTGCATTTTTGCGATGCGATATATCGCAATCACATATCACTGAGTCTTCAAGCCTGCGGTAAGTCCTTCTCTTTGGAAAATCTGCGATGCGATATGTAATCTCCGTTGTTGATCTGCGCGCTCAATCAATGGTCCATATGTCATCGGTGATCACAAATCGCTTGAGGCTGAGTTAGATATGCCGCTGGCTTCCTATGATGCGATTTGATCTCATCTGTTGATCATGTGGATCCAACAGCTCTGGGGCATTCATGTTGCGCTTCTCTTCTTCCTTTGGATTTTGGGTTTTTCCACCATTTTTTCACTTGTGCTATTAAATCAAATGAAGACTTTAGACTTAGAGGTTTTTATACAAGATCCATTTTGGATGAAAGTTTCGTGCTGATGAGGTGTCGGCACCTATCATCGCACTCGCACAGAAGTGCACAGAAGGAGTCCAGTTTAACTGGTTAGACTACCTTCACAGAGAGTTCCTGGCGAACTGCTGCAAAGCACAAGAGTAACGAAAGACATTCCACTACGCGTGGATCCTGCTGTCGATTGTTCTGGTAGTGTGGGAGCTACCAAAGGACATCTAGTTCCCTTCAGTCGTGCCAGACCTTCCTGAAGCAGTGAAGTATGCTTCACTGTGGGCAACCAAGGATTGCAGCGAGTTCAAGATAGCAATATCTTCTGGATCTTGATGGAAATGAATATAAGGATGGCCATCAATCGCAAGCTACGATTCTCACCAACTGTGTACGCTAACCTGCAGAGCTATGCCAAGTTTAAAGCTGATTTCCATCGAATATCAATCAGGGCGCAGAAGGACCCTGTGCAGAAGTGGTATGACTTACCGTATCTGGTCACAGATGATTCCATCGATGTGGTGCTTGATCAATGGCAAACGGAGTGGCGCACTACCATGGACTTAGCGGTGGGTGGATGCGAGTCCACCATGCAGAAGAAGAAGGAGGAGGCCAAGCTGAAAATGGCATAGCTGGTTGAGAAGAGGAAAAAGGAGGCCACTGAAAAGGCCCAGGCAGAGCAAGTAGGAAAGGAGGCAGGAAAACAAATAGGTGGCACAGAGCGGGGCTTTGACAAAGGCATGCGCTCACCTTCACCTGAGCCCGAAGAGGAAGACACAGAGCAACACGACGCGGACCCTCAGGAGATGTCCACCCGCATTAAGTGTCCAAGAGAGTTGGAGAAGGGAGGGTCCAAAAAGAAATCCAAGGTGACCAAGACCTTGCTGGACCCTATCACATTGACAGAGGGTAACTTACATGATATCGATGACACAATCAGAGATGTCACCGAAAAGGCCCTACAGCAATTTGAACAGCAACAACAGATCATACTACGGGCTATCCAAACCAGGTTGCAGGAGTTGCAGAACTGCATGCAGACTGGTATAGTGTATACAGCACTATCAGCTCCCAGTTTGTACGAACCCCGGGCCGATAAAGTAATGTTGTTAGCCCCAAGAGTTGCAGCACTCTTGCTGCAATACTGGTGCTCATCAATTTTTGGCGCCGTTGCCGGGGAGGTGTCTGAGTAATATGTGATTACTTCTTTCTTTCTTCCATTTATTGTCTCTGATGTTTATCTATTAGTTTCATTTCTGCAAAAGTAATTTAGTTTGCTTTATTTTCCATTCTGCATTATTTGCTTTCCTTTCCATTCTGCAAGTAAGATTTCATTCAAGAAATTATTTTTTATTCAGTCAATTAGTTTTCATTCAATCTACAATTTCAATTCTACAATTATTTTAAAAGCTTGAAAAAAACACAGAAAAAAACAAAAACACTTCTTTCATGCCTCGTAGGAATAGGGATAACTTAGGGAAATTTTTTCCAAATACCCCCACTGCTTCAAATAGCCAACCTTCCCTCCTCTTCGATGGTTGTGAATTGGAGGAACCCTTAGGTGAGAAACCAGAGATATTTGAAGAGCCTACAGGGGGAGAAGAAGAAGAAGAACCCATTCCAACTAACCCAATGGCTAAAAATAGAAATGACAAAGGAAATAGGGAAAGACTTGAGCGTGCCTTCCCCATCAAGGAAGCTAATGGGGATACTAGGATGAAGAATGTAAGCCCCTCTCCCATTCCTCATTTCCATGGCCTGACCTCAGAAGATCCAAACACTTTCTTGTTTGAGTTTGATATTATATGCAGAACCTATGATTACACCAATGATGAGCAGAAGTTGAAACTATTCCCATCCACTCTCAGGGATGCAGCTTTGCACTGGTTCATGGGTTTACCTAGGGATAGCATCACAACCTGGGCTCAAATGCAGTAAGCCTTCAACAACAAGTATCGAGACTACTGCAGGTCTAAAGACACTAAAGAGGAAATTTTTAGGATGACCTTAGGGCATGATGAATCCCTAGAGGATTATGAAGAAAGATTCCAGCTTAGCTACAAAAGGGCCAGGTGCACACTTGACCCTGAGTCACTAAAGCTAGTCCTGCTTAGAGGGGTAAGGGAAGATCTTATGGATACCCTAAACTTGCTAGTAGGAGGGGACATATACTAGTTACCCTATGAGGATATCAAGACTGTCTTTAGAAACCATTCTAGGGCATCTAGGAAAAAGGGTAGGGGTAGTCAACCTATGGTCAGTCCATCCTCTTCCAATACATCCATCAAGCGTGAAATTGGAAACATGCTGGAATATTTCAAAATTGAGAAGCTACAAAACCTTGCCCTATAGATAGACACTATGCAAATTAAGAGAAAAGAGGAGGAAGCAGAGAGAGACTTAGCCATTTTCTTCCCTAGATGCACAAGGAGGCACCCTAGGAATGAATGTCCATTAAACTTGATTGAAGTCTACTCAGCCTGTGAAGAAAACCACTCCACGGACAAGTGCCCTTCTCTTCCTGGACTAAAATATGTATATCAGGGAGATGAAGGGGTGATTGAACAGCTCTGATACATAAATCAAAGGAGACCTCATGGGCCTCGACCATACTAGCAGGGCATGTAAGGGTCATCCCATGCATATTACAACCCCAACCAGACCACATCCATTCCCTCTTAGGGGGACCCTTCTCAACCTTCCTGGTCTACACCTTCTCCTTGGTCCTTTGCACCTCAGTATCATTCCCAGCTGACCAAACAGTCATTTTAACCATATGCTTCGCTGCCGCCTTAGTGGAATGCATCGCCCCAGGGGTGGAGGCCCCCATACAACAATGCTCCATCTTTATTGCCTTCACCACCTACTCAACCACAGCTTTTAAACCCTGCTCCACCTAAACAACCTCAAATGCCTGCCTAGCCAAATCCAAACCTGAACAATAGATAGGCACAACAAATATACAATGGAGAGACATCCCATCCTTCTTATGTTGTGTATATTCAAGAAATCAACCTGAGATTGGGGAGAGTACTCCTAAACAACCAACCTCTACCTCCAGCTAGGGAGAGTGAGGAAGAAAGAGAGGAAATCATGCTTAAACTAAATCCACCACCCTTTCCTGAGAGATTAACCCAACCAATCTAGCCTACCCCGGAAGAGACTGAACTTCTAGGAGAATTGAAAGATCGATGTGTCGAAATTCCACTTATCCAAGCTATAAAAGAGGTACCTATTTACAACAATTTGATTAAGGAGAAGTGCTTCAAACATCCAAGGAGGTGAAAAATATATGCCCCTACCATTAATGTCATTGGACAATTGTCTGACTTAATGCTGGGGCAGGTATTCTATCCAAAGTATTTGGACCCTCAAAGCCCTGTAGTAGATGTGCACATAAATGGCACCATTGGCACACACACTTTTATTGATCTTGGGGCTGCCATTAATGTGATGACCAAGGACACCATGCTCAAGCTCAACCTCCATGGTTCATTGAGAAAGACCACAACAATCCTGCAACTAACCCCTGAGGGGATTTTGGAGGATGTGATGGTCTCTATTGACTCTTTTGAGTACCCTGCAACTTTCCTAGTTCTCCAACCGAAGTCCAAGCTTATTGGTTACCCTCTCATCCTTGGGAGGCTTTAGTTAGCCATTGTCGATGCCTACATTAGCTGCAGGGCTGGAAATATGACTATCAAAATTGGGCATATGTCTAAGTAGCTAGTCTTATTCCCTCCTACTCAGCCATATTTAGAACACGACTTACCTTTATGGCTGGAGGAGGAGGAACAAGATGAACTTTATTCAGCCCAACTCTATACCTTAGAAACAACCATGGGGGGAGGACAATAGGATGAAGATGATTTGATTGAACACATACTCCAAAGTCCAACTCCCAGCATATTTCCTTAGAAGAAGTAGTAAAGGAAACCGAAAACAACCATCGAATTGATCTATGCTTAGCTGATTCAAACCCTACCCATGTAAAAACCATAGATTTAGCCCTGAGAGAACTTTGAAAATCAACCCATCTCTTTTTGTACACCAAGAAGAAAAGTTGTGCAACATGCTAAAGGAACATTTGGATGCCTTTTCTTGGAGTTACAAAGTAATGAAGGGAGTGCACCCCTCGGTGTGTACTCACCACATTTATATCAAAGAAGGTTGCAAACCGGTCCAACAACCCCAAAGTAGAATGAATCCAGCTCTCAAGGATATAGTCAAAAAAGAACTGCAAAAGCTGCTAGATGCAGGATTCATTTACCCTATCTCAGACAATGAGTGGGTCTCTCCTTTGGTGTTGGTTCCAAAGAAAAATGGTAAGTGGAGGATTTTTGTTGATTATAGACAGTTAAACAAAGCCACAAAGAAGGACCATTTCCCCCTACCTTTCATTGACCAAGTGCTAGATGGCCTGGCAAGGAAAATTTTTTTCTCTTTCCTAGATGGGTTTAGCGGGTACAATCAAATCCAGATCAGCCTGGAAGACCAGGATAAAACCACCTTCACTTGTCCTTGGGGTAATTTCTCCTATAGGGTCCTTCCTTTTGACCTATGTAGTGCCCCTGCCACTTTCGAGAGAGCAGTCCTGAGCATCTTTGGCGAGCTAGTCCATGATGCAGTAGAGATTTATATGGATGATTTTACACCCTATGGGTGTCATTTACAGGAGGCTCTGTCCAACTTAGGTAAGGTGCTAAAAAAATGCATTGAAATGAACCTATCCCTTAGTCCCGAAAAATGTGAGTTCTTGATGATTGCAAGGACTGTGCTAGGTCATTCAATATCCAAAAAAGGACTGCAAGTAGACCCAAACAAAATAGCCATCATCCAAAGGGTCTCACCTATGTAAAAGCAGAGAGATGTCAGAATTTTTCTAGGATTAGCTGGATACTATCGGAGGTTTATAAAAGACTTCAGCAAGTTAGCTTCTCCTTTATTCGGGCTGGTGGCCAAAGACTTTTAGTTTGAATGGTCAAAAAATTTTCAAGAGGCCCTGGACACCCTGAAGGACAAGTTGACCACTGAACCTATTCTCTGAGGCCCAAATTGGTCCCTTCCTTTTCATATAAATGGTGATGCTTTACACAAAGCCATAGGAGAAGCTCTAGACTAGATAGATGACAAATTTCCTTATGGCATTTACTTTATCAGTGAGAATCTCTCAAAGGCCAAACTGAACTACACAGTGACCAAAAAGGAGCTCCTGGCTATTGTGCATTCATTGAACAAATTTAGGCATTACATTACATGTTATCAAACATTTGTACATACTGACCATGCTGCAATTAAATATTTAATGAATAAACCTGATGTGAATGCCCAGATTATTAGATGGTTACTTTTATTACAATAGTTTGATCTAACTATTGTTGATAATCCTAGCAAGGAAAATGTTGTTGCAGATTTTTTGTCCAGATTAACTTTGCCTATAGGGGAGGAAGGAATGATTGATGATCAGTTACCGGATGAACACTTATTCACCATTTGAGTTCTCTCTCCATAGTTTGCTGACATAGCAAACTATTTGGTGACTGCATAGTTCCCACCGAATTTGTCCTCCAAAGAGAAAAGTAAGATTCTAAGGAAGATCACCCCATTCACTTGGATTGGGGGCAACCTCTTCAAACTAGGCTCGAATCAAATCCTGAGAAGATGTGTTAGGAAGGAGGAAGTCTTTGACACCCTTCTGACCTGTCATGATGAGCCTTGTTGCGGTCACTTTGCGGCCAAGAGGATAGCATTCAAGGTGTGACAAGTTGGTTATTATTGTCCCACTCTTCATCAGGATGTGATAAGGTATACTAGTCAGTGTGATCAGTGCCAAAGGACGGGAAATCCTACTCCAAGGGTTGAAATTCGTCTGCAACCTCAAGTGACTTTCGAGCCATTTGACAAGTGGGGTATGGATTTCATTGGACCTATTGACCCTCCTTCTAAGCAAAAGAAGTACATCATTGTGTGCACTGACTATTTGACTAAATGGGCTGAAACCAAGGCAATCAAGGTAGCAATAGAGGAGAAGGTGGTTGAGCTCTTAAGGGAAAATGTATTTTACAAGTTTGGGTACCCTAGAGAACTGGTCACTGATCAAGGCAGCCAGTTTACATCCAACATGATCGAAGACTTGTTAAGCCAGCACAATATCAAGCATAGAACCTACACTCCCTATCACCCACAAGCTAATGGGCAAGTGGAGGTGACCAACAAAGCACTGGAGGGCATTCTGACCAAAGTGGTTAGCAGCAACAGAAACGATTGGGTAGATAGATTAGTTGAGGCCACCTGGGCCTACAATACCACCCGGAAGACCACCACTGGATTCACACCCTATGAGTTGGTCTATGGGAAGAAGGCCCTATTATCCATTGAATTTGAGTACAATACATTGAGGATGGTAGCTCAACTAGATCTATATCTCAATAGTGCACAAAAAGAGAGATTTCTCCAGTTGAATGGGTTAGAGGAGGTCAGAAAGCAAGCCCTCCTACACACAGAGGTGACTTAAATTCAAAGGAATATCTGGCATTACAAGAACATCAAGGTCAAGAAAATTCAAGAAGGTGATTGGGTGTTGTTATATGATTCTAGATATAAATACTTTAAGGGCAAGTTAAGGACTAGATGGTTAGGGCCTTGTGTCATAGAGAAATGTCATGATAACGGTTCATTGCAGATTAGAACCGTAGATGCAAAGGCCATTCCTTTACTTGTAATGGGCACAGATTGAAAGTTTACAAGAGGCCATTGTCAAAGCAAGAGTTCATTGATGGTATTAGCAAAACAGTGATGGCAGTGGAGCAAGTCATAGCTCCTACCTCAGCAATTCATTGAGAGAAAAAAAAAATAAGGAGACTCAAGTGAAAACCTCCATGAGGCATCTGAGTCCCACTGGTCAGTTGAAAACATCTTGAGGTGAACCAATGGTGTCAACAAAAAAATAAAAATAAAAAATAAAAAGATCTCTATGTGAAAACCTCTCTTGAGGCGCGTAGGGCAAGTAACTAGGATGAAAACCTCTTGGACGCAAACTAGTTGTTTTCAATAAAAATAAATAAATTAAAAAAATAAAAGAGAAAAGAAAATTATGAAAATATTGTTTGCAGGTCAGTAGGAGGACGATCAGAGCAACAAAAGAGAACCAAAAGGGACCTGTCCATCTGATGTTTTTATTTCTCCATTCATTATCCTTCATCATTCCATCATTCCTTCCATTTTTTCCACTCATTTGCCTCAGTTTGCAAGGGTTCTATGTTTTCTACAGGATTCCCTAAAAACCTATAGGACGATCCTGTAGGAATTACAGTGGCTTGGGAATCCTAAAAGTAGTAACCCTAGAGCAAGGGGATGACCTACCCATATAAAAAAAAATCCCTACTTCACCATCTCATCACCATACCTCTCTCCACCATGATCACCCCTACATTCATAAAAAAAGTGAGTTTTCAAAAAAATTACAGTTTTCAAGAAAAACACAGAGAAAAGAGGATGAAGACAGAGAGAAAGGGGACAACACCTAAATTTTATTTTCCTCATGCAAAAATCCCTAGAACCATTCTCTGCCCATGTCAGCCATCCTCTGGTTCCAGCAATAGAAAATGATTAAAAATTTGGAGGGAGAAGAAGCTACAGGACATCCTGTATGAAATCTTGTAGTAGCCTATCCCACAAAACAGAAATCACAGGTTGTAGTCAGCTTCAAGCATGAAAGATACAAAGGTAGCAGAGGCTCCTCTAGAGCCTAGTAGCAACATCATCATCATTATCATCAACACCAAGTATCTGCACATCAAATAAAATCATCAATGGAAAATGAAAGAAAGGAGAAAAGAATATGCAGCCAACACACAACACATAATTCATTTCTTCAACAAACTTCATCAAGGCATCATTACCACATGTAAGTAACTCGATTCCACTCTCTTATTAGCATAATGTGATCAAAAGAAGTAAAAGTTGTGAAATAGTTGGTTTATAAGTGAAAGGTGGCTAGTTAACTTGGCCACCTTTGTTTAGTCAATGAGGAGAAAGAAGCTAGTCCTCACACACGTGACAACATTCAAGTCAAGGAAAAGAAGGATGAGGTTGAAATTAGTTAAGTTGCAGATGCCTGAAGTGGGAGTTGATTACGAGGTGAGGAGAATGATGATGTGGTAGTGGGACCAACGGTCCAAAAATAGATATCTGTACCTCGGCTTCCAGCACACCACCTCACTCAAATCACCCATATGAGGAAATAAATGTTGATCCCCATGCATAGAAGCATTCACATTCTTGAGGCTCACACTAGCAAAGTTGCTCTCGGCCCTCAAGCAGTTTACATGAAAGGAAAATTTCATTTTTTTCCTCCGCAGGACCACCTATAGGATTGGCAGTGAGTAGCTTCAGAAGGGAAAAACAGAGGGTGGCTTCATCAAGCAGTATTAAGGAGGTAGGCTCTACATTTCCCCACATTTTTCCAAGTGAATAGGAACATAAAAAATCTTCTAGTTTGTTGAAAGTGATTACATCATAAGGGAATTGTATACACATAATCTACATTTACATTTCCTCCTTCATTAAAATTTGCATCAGAAATATACGCTCCTCCATACATCAAAGAAAATGACAGGGGGTTTAATAAAATGGAACCCATCAACATAGTGAGGATTCATCAGCACCCTCCTGTGCTAGAGATATTCACAAGGCACAATTGGATGGGTTTCTTTGAGAATTTGAGTGGGTATGATGATAAAGTAGCCATATATTTTTCTCTCTCCCTCATTCCACTAACTAGGACCCATGCCACTATTGTGGTGAGAGGCCTATCCATAGAGCTCACCCCTGAAATCATAGGCAGAATTACCACACTTCCCTTAGGAGTGCCTTGGAGAAAGGAGGACAAGGGAAATAGCCAAACTGCAAACAAGAAATTGTTTTTAGAAGGATAGGAGGCCATGGAAGACAAAAATGGAGTGAGAAGAGAAATCCTAACCTATCCTCAGAATTCCTATCACATGGGCAATTTTCAAAGACATGCAGACAAAGGAGGATATAAAATCCCTTGAATATGACAAGAGCCCTACTGCCAGTGAAAGGGATGAAGAAGAAACAGAAAAAGATGAAGAATACATAGAGGGGGATGAAGAGGAAATAGATCAGGAATACGAGGAAGAAAAAGAGAAGGAAAGTGGTAAAGAAACAAAAGAAGATGCAAAGGAGGAAACTGATGAACATAGTGAGGAACTAGAGGGAGAAGAAGAGGAAAAAGACAAAGATGAGAGGGGGAATGGAAAAGAGGAGGCAGAAGACAAGGAGGAAACACCCATGGTATCTCTAGAACCCACTGAGAAAGAGGCAACAGCTGCCCTCACTACCCTTAGTACCCCTATCAAACAAAAAGGAAAAAGACAGAGACAAACTCCATTGTACTTTAGGACAAGAAAAAGAACAACAATAAGGCAAGGAAAACCTGAAACTCCCATCAAGGTTCCTATTGTTATTGAAGACTCACCTAAACAATAGGAGAATATGGCCCCCCTTATGAAAACTCAAGGAGAAGGATCCTCAGGACCAACCTCCCCCAAGTCTCCTATCACTTATGTGAGAAGGCATGTGACTAGATTTTCCTCATCCAAAGGAAAAGGCATCCTACATGATACACAGAAGGACCTACAGGAAGTAAAGGCAATCCTACAAGAAACTCTACTAAACCTATAGGATACTCAAAAATTAGATAAAGAAGGGAGTGTGCAGTAAGAAAAAAAGAAAGAGGACCTAGAGCTAAGGGAACCTAGTCCTCAACCTAACCTTGACTCCTACTACAGGTTTATTGAAAGGGGTAGGGTCATTCCACAAAAAAATGTCATCCCATTATTCTTTGAGCTTGAGAAATAAAGAGCGAGAACACATATGTGGATGCATATTGCCAAGTCCAAGGGAGTGGAGAACATAGGTCACATGGAGGAAAAGCTTAAAGATATGGGCAAAGAATTGAGCAGCATGAGGGATAGAGAGGCAATGATGAAATCTCAGTTGGAGGCAAAAAACGCATGGTTAAAAGGACAACTACAAGAAAGAGAGGATCAATTACAATCTATCCTTAGAGGCAATATAGTGCAGGATGCTAGCTAAGTCCTATGCATTATACCTTAAGGAACAGTGGTTGCAGTTCCAAATCAAGACCCTAGCACAGAGAGGCACTATGCCCTTCTAGGTTTATAGACAGTCCATTGATCTTTGTGATCAAAGCACATGGAGGATAGGGCTAAACTATCTGAGTTCTACCTACATAACCTAGCCTTGATAGATCTAAATGTATGGGACCCTAATGCAAAACTAGGGGATTTATAGTTGATGGCTTTGGCATCATGGATGAACCATGAGGAAGAAAGGGTTGTTGAAATGAAGAAAATAATGGCAAGGGAAGAAATAGAGCCTCTCATGACTAGAGTTTAGTAATCAAATCCAATGGCTATCATCAGCACACATAACTTAATTGCAAACGACCCTCAACTTGCACCCATGTATCTTGCTACCCAAGGACAAGCAATTACACATTTTGAGGATATGTTCAGGTTGTTAGGGGATGGTAGCATGCAATCTTGCCAAAGGAAATGGAATACTTTTCCCTATAGTTTGAAAATCAGAGAGTACCATTCTCCTCAAAGAATGAGAGAAGCACTGAATAGGACACCCATGTACAAGCAAACCCTCCAAAGACTCAAACTCAATTAGATTGGCTTGAGACTCAGTCCACCACTGCTCTTAGGGATGTTATAAGGAAGGAAGGAAGATGAAGAAAGAAAGTAGTGGGAGGAGATAGAAAGGAAGGCAGGATTCTATGCATAAGAAGAGGAAAATACAATAGAAGCATAGGATGTCAGGGACGCCACTAGAGATATGACAGACATGGATATTGTTTGAGTTGATCAGAGGATGAGCAACACTTTCAATAGGGGGGTGATGATGAGCCTCATCATTGGGTAACTATATGGACCTTAATTCACCTCCTAGCTTAGTCAAATCAACTCTTCTCACAATTTATCACATATTTTGATTGTATTTTGTTTAATGAGATGAGTCAAAGTGAGATATTATGCCTAGTGGACTAATGTGAATTGAATGCAGGTTTGTGAAAGAAAATCATGGATTTTTGGCTAATTAAGGGCTGGAACTTGAATGAGACAAGGAGGAGAGATTGTAGGAGGTAGATCATCCTCATTTACTCCTCCCTCATTTGAATATTCCTCCATCAATCACACTTGCTTGGAGTACAAGTAGCCAAGCCATGGAGATAAAAAAGGTAGTCAAGCAAGTGACTGTCAAAGAGCTAGTTTATCTCTAGTTTGGGATTCAAGCCTCCCTGTATTTAAGGAAGTCGTTGGAGACTTCAGTTGTATAAATAAAGAGGCCTAAGGCCTCATTAGGATTCGAATTTTTTTTGTAAAAATACTAGCCATTTAAAAGTTCAAGACTTGCGGAATACATTGCTATGTAATTTTCTATTTTGATAATGAGAATGAGCATTTCCTTGATCCAACACTGATTTCACTGAGAGGGCTAAAGCTCTTGGGTTAGGGCCCAACCCTAATAGAAAATGCTCCTCTTCTTGTATTTGTATGCTTATATTGATTTCATAGATTAATGGTTGAATTGTCTTTAGAATTATTTCATTGCAAGTAGTGTAGATCTCATTAGTTTGCTTCCATTTGTGCTTTAATTTAACAGTAGTTTAGAAGAGATAAAGGAACATCAAAAATCTATCAATAGGTGGTTTTGGCCTCACTCCTTCCTTCAGGGATCATGGTTTGAGGAAAGAACTCCTATGCAGCCCCAAAAAGACAAAATTCTAGTTTCTCATGGAATTTAGGGTTTTTTGTACTTTGGCCAGCATTTGATCAGTTTGCAAGAGTAGGATTTAGTTATCATTTCTTCTATCTTCAATCTTACATTATATCTCATCCATGTTCCATCTTATTCTGCAACTTTTCCTCATGCATAAAGTAAGCAGTTAGACCAAGAAATTATGTTTTCCTAGATCATTGAAATTCTTCTTGTTTACATGAATTTTGGGTAAATGTCAATGTTTGATGTAGCATAGGTGTTTCAGAAGTACATAGAGACTTCATAGTCAGCAACCTCATTCTAACTTCATCCATCCATGATCATTCTTTTCTTTCACTAAAACCCTCACCAATTTCATCATTTCACAAGGAAACTTCTCCAAGCTTGTTGAGTAAATCCAACCATCTCCCAACCTTGGTTTTGAGTTCTGAAGTGGTCCTAGGCACTCCCTTGCCTCATTCCATCCACCAGCCACCTTCCCTAAACCTTCTATCACCTTTAGCACCCATCCTTTTTCTCTCGGATGTATCCCGTAGAAATACAGGGGATCTTGTAGGTTTTTAGGATATCTTGTAGAACGCATTATGACATCCTATAGGTTTTCCTGTAGTGACTTGTTTTTAGGCTGAATTAAGGGAAAAGCCTCTAGGAAGCTAGAAAATATCACCTACTAGTCTCCCCAACCTTCTAACCATTTGTTGTGCTCTTGACCTGCGAGAAGATACTAGAATACCAAATATGCGAAGAAATATACCGAGAACACAGAACAATAAGAAATAACAGCATGCATTTTATTATTCAGCAAGGAAAGAAATGTTCACTTGCCTCTTCGAGGGGGAAACCTCCAATAGAGCTGGGCTCAATTACAAAATAAGACACGATGCTCCTCGAGGGGAGTCTCTATCCTTTATATACGATTCATACATGCAATACCATGGGTCAGTACCATGGTTCTTATTAATACCATCTATCTAATACCATGGCCCATTTGAAACTAACTGTGGTCCCTTCTTTACATGTGGGTCAACCACTTACAATTACTTATTTGGGCTTTATTGACTCTTTAACTAACTATAACTATGACTCGACCCTATTACATAAATAAGGGGATTAGGGTTGGACCCTAACATTCCCTCCCCCATAAAAATAGCCTTGTCCACAAGGCTAAAGCTGCTGAAACTGTTGAAGAATAGTGGCTAGTTCCTAGGTCGCATCTTCTAGAGAGGTGTCTTTCCATTTGATGATGAATTCCTGGATCGTGCAGTCGCTCAGGTACCTTTCTCGCGTGTCAAGAACCTATTCCAGTTGGATCCAAATTGAACATTCTTCATCCAATTCTGGTAGACTGGTTTGAATTCTACAATGGTTCCCCACCACTTTCTGGAGGCATGAGACATGGAAGATGGGATGGAATTTTGTAGTGGGTGGCAAGGCTATCTTGTACACAACTTCTTTGATGCGCTGAAGTATTTGATACGGTCCGTAGAATTTTGGAGATAATTTCTTACAACCCTTGTCTTTGAGTGATGTTTGCTTATATGGTTGCAACCTCAAGAATACCTGATCCCCTTCTTGAAATTTGCCCTCTGAACGATGTTGGTCTTCCTTTTACTTCATGCGATTTTGAGCTTGATGGAGATTCTCTTTGAGGTGGGCCAGCATGGTTGTGTGGTTCTATAGGAGTTGATCCACTGTTTGTACCTTCGAGCATCCCTGGATATAAGAAGTAGGTGAAGGAGGAAGTTGACCATAAACTGCTTCATATGGAGTCATTTGGGTGGTGGCATGATAATTAGTATTATACCACCATTCGACTACAGGTAACCACTGTACCCATAGATGTTGCTTTTCTGAATTGAAACACCTGAGGTAGGTCTCTAGACATTTGTTGACTGCTTCAGTTTGACCATCAGTTTGGGGATGATAGGAAGTACTGAGTTATAGTTGTGTACCTTGTAGCTTGAAGAGTTCCTGCCAAAAGTTACTGGTGAAGATCGGGTCACGATCAAACACAATGGAAGTGGGAATGCCATGCAATTTGAAGATCTAGTCCATGAAATATTGAGCCACCAAAGCTGGTGTAAAAGGGTGGGTTAGGGCGCAAAAATGAGCATACTTAGAAAGTCTATCCATAACCACCATGATGATTGACTTGTTGCCTAACTTCGAAAGACCCGTAATGAAATCCATAGAAACCTCCATCCAGATTGAGGTCGGGATGGGAAATGGCTATAATGTGCCTAGGGATTTGACTATTTCTCCTTTGTGGCACTGACACATATCACACTTAGCTACAAAAGTAAGAATGTCCTCTTCCATGCCTGTCCAAAAGAATGAATGTTAAGTGCGAGCATAAGTCTTCTGAAAGCCGGAATGGCCTATAGTGGGAGATGAGTGCAACTCCGCCAAAATGCAACTTTTGAGGGTGGATGTTGGTGATATCACTACTTTGTCCTTGTAGCAAAGAATATCATCCTTCCAAGAGTAGCCTGCTGTGAAATTTGGATCCGCCTGCAATTTACTAATGAGTTGGGAGAGCATAGGATGTGAAAACCATTCCTTGCGAGCCTCTTCAATCCACTCTGGAATGGGAAGAGAGATTGCTAGTAGGGTGCTTTCCTCCTCAAATTGGCGTGATAAAGCATCTGCTACAACATTTTCGCTCCCTTTCTTGTAAATTATCTCATAATCATATCCCAACATTTTGGCTAGCCATTTATTTTTTTGTGGCGAGGATAGGCGTTTCTCCAAAAAATATTTAAGGCTTTCATGGTTTGTGCGGATTTGGAAACGTTGCCCCAATAAGAATGGTCACCAGGTATCCACTGCATGTAAGATAGCCATCATCTCCTTCTCATAGGTCAATTGTCCCACTTAGTTGTGGGCTAGTGAAGGCCAAGGGTCGACCTTCCTACACTAAGACAACCCCAATACCCATACCTGAAGCATCACATTCAATCACAAAATATTTGGTGAAGTCTGGTAGTGCCAATATTGGAGTGGAACACATGACATGTTGGAGAGCTATAAATGCCTGTTGCGCTTCATCATTCCAGAGGAATGAATTTTTCTTGAGAAGGTGAGTGAGGGGTCTAGTAATGCAACCGTAATTGTGAACAAATTTGCGATAGTAGCTGGTGAGACCCAAAAATCCTCTCAAGCTCTTCAAGGTCTTTGGTTGAGGCCAATCCTACATTGCCTGGATCTTTTTGGGGTCCACAATGACACCTTCACGCCCCACAATGTGGCCCAAATACTCAACTTCTTCCATGCCAAAAGAGCACTTGGACACCTTGACAAATAATTTATGCTTCCGGAGCAGTTGCAAGAGCGGATCTACATGCTGAAGTTGTTTTTCCTAGGTGATGCTATAGATGAGGATGTCATCAAAGAAAACAAGGACAAATTTTCTGAGATATGGTTTGAGCAAGTGATTCTTGAGGCTCTGAAAAGTGGATGGGGCATTACAGAGACCAAATGGCATGACCAGGAATTCATAATGGCCTTCATGAGTTCAGAAAGTAGTCTTTGGAATGTCAACTTCTTTCATGAAAATTTGGTGATAACCCGAGCGAAGGTTGAGCTTAGTAAAGAATTGAGCCCCATTTAGTTCATCCAGCAAATCATCAACAACTGGGATGGGAAATTTATCTTTGACTGTCAGCTTGTTGAGGGCCCTGATGTTTGGACACATATGCCATTCCCCATCTTTCTTGAGCACCATGACCATAGGAAATGAATAAGGACTAATGCTAGGATGAATGACACCTGCTTCCAGGAGTTCCTTGACGATTTTTTCAATTTCATTCTTTTGGGCGAAAGTATATCTATATGGGTGCACATTTGGTGGTTATGCCCCTGGGACCAAAGTAATGCTATGATCATGTTCCCCTCTCAAGGGTGGAATCTCTTGAGGCTTGTCAAAGACCGGCAGATGGTTGTTTAAGACCTATTGCATCTTAGGATGAATATGAAGAGAAGTGGGTTCAAAGGCCTGGATGGTATTAAATTGGGCTATAACTCCATGGTGACCCTTTTTTAATAATTTTTCCATTCTATGCGAGCTGATGATAGAGGGAGCACCTGCCTGGAGTCCGCGGAGGGTATATGTGTGGTTACTCTGCTTAAAGCTCATATATAACTCCTGAAAATCCATTGTGATTAGGCCAAGTGTGCGGAGCCATTCAACACCGAAGACAATGTCACACCCACCCATGTTGATGGCAAACATGTGGGTCTTTAGGTGATAATCCCCCATTTGAAGTTTGACATTTTCACAACAGCCTTCACATTTCATTGTCTCCCCATCAACAATCTAGACTTGGAAATTAGAGACAGCTCTGATAAAACAATGCACTGCTTCAGTGACTCTTTGATGGATAAAGTTAAGCGTACTGCCACTATATATCAAGACTACTACAGGGCGATGCTTAATAAAACATATGATTTCGAGAGTTTGGGGAGAAGAAATCCCTACCAAAGCATGAAGCGAGATAAATGGTTCTTCAGGTGTAGCTGGGAGCTCATTGTCTGGCTCGTTGTCAACATCTTCCTCCTCTGGTCCCTCAAATGGTGGGCCTTCCTCAGATGAACTGTGATTAGTAGCATCAATTTGAAGTAATTTGGGTTCCTTGCATTTATGCCTTAGGGAGTATTTCTCATCACAGTAGTAACACAATCCTTGTTTTCTTCTTTTCGCCATTTCCACTAGTGACACCTTTTGAACCTTAAGTGTTTGGGTAGAGCTCGGAGCCTAGGTGGGGTGACCCTTGGTTATGAAATTTGGATGAGTCGACTAGGCCGCTAACGCGCATTCTACTTCACGAGCTATCGTGCAAACTGCTAGCCATGAGATTGGGTGTTGCAATCAGACGTGGGCTTGTATGGCGTCTTTGAGGCCACTGACAAAACATTCCAAGTAGAATTCATCTCCTAGACCTCCTATGCGGAAGGCTAATGCTTCAAAGGCTTTAATATATTCTTGCACTATGCCTATCTTTCGGAGCTTAGTAAGACGACCTAAAAAGTTAGATTCATGGTTAAAGAGATTAGAAAGGGATTTTGAGAATATCGACCAAGTCACTGGCCTTCCATAGCAACGTTGATGCCACTGCCACCATTGCCATCTTTCTTGGTCCAAGTACAGGCTTCCCACACTTAGCTTAGTCGCATCATCTCTGATGCGATTCAATGTGAAATATTGCTCCATTTGTGCTAGCTATGTGGCTGAATGGGAACCATCAAATTTATAAATGTCCAGCTTGGGTGGTCGAGGCTGGGACTGTTGGTGGTTTCCATAGAAGTGAAGAGAATGGCTAAACTCGCCCTCAAGGTTTTCATTAAAATCATATGCCTCTGATTGTTCCCCCGATTTACCCTTTGTGAGTGTGTCCTGTAAGTTTTGGATCTACTTCGTTAATGGCTCCAATTTGTGTTCAAGGGTTTCTATATTCTCATTGGCCATCGCTTGAGCTCTGGTTTCTACCATGCACAGATCCGGTGCACTTTGTCGTTACTGAAAAAATATTTGGGACCACCCGAAATTTTTTATGCTTACAAGTGAATGGTACCACCTTTCTCAGTTCATCGACCTGATTCTTATGGGCTAAGTCTCCTATAAGCGTCTCGGGAGGGTCTTAGACTCCTGCTACTGCAATATTTTTTTTTTTTTTTACTCCGAAAGGAATTTTACTCCTCACTTAGGAATATTGCAGTAGTCAATTCCCAGAAAAGTTAATTTTGCCCAATGTCTTCCGAGAATCATGCCCAGGTATAAGAGCCACACAAATAGTCAGATCTATCAGCGAAACCCTCAATTGCAAAGTATGAGTAGGAATGTGGTAGTGATCGAACCCCAGCTGCTAGATCTGAATGGCGGATCTGATAGATCTGATTAGCAAATCTGATAGATCTGAATGGCGGATCTAATAGATCTGAATGGTGGACTGATTGTTGCAGCTACGACAGAACCCAACCTGCTAGATCTGATCTAGCAAAGATGATGCGTGATCTAGAGAGAGACAAGGGAACTATGGTCTCAAGGAGTGTCAGGTGCTATAGATCGCAATATACATAAGGGTCCGACAGTAGTACTCGGCCCAATCTTTCAGGGCACTAACCAAGGAGGATCAACCGTACCCTTAGCTGTACAACCCAACTACCCTATCCTACATGCAAGTAATCTCCCCGAGTACTGTTCTCGGTGTATTGTAGCAGCAAGTCGGCCAACGGTTTATCTATGGCAAGGTTTCAAGAGAGTCTAAGGGGCTTCCGATATACCCAAAGGGTACTTGGAAGATAGTCCGTGTGCGGTTCTGTCTAATGTGCTACTACTCAAAGCAGTACCCACAAGGGTTACAAGAGAGTCCAACAAGCGTGACCACCTCTTTTATTTCGTGCATGCATGCCTCCCTAAATCTGCAAGTTTATGCGCTCAATGACAGATCCCGTGGTTTAAAGATGCTGGAACATGTCTCTAGCCAGAAACAAATCTACTAAAAATGGAGATCCCACCGACCCTAGAAAGTGCTATGATACCACTTAGTATGCTCTTGACCTGCGAGAAGATACCAAAATACCAAATATGTGAAGAAATATACCCAGAACACAGAACAATAAGAAATAACAGCATGTATTTTATTATTCAGAAAGGAAAGCCATGTTCACTTGCCTCTTCGAGGGGGCAACCCCCAATAGAGCTGGGCTCAATTACAAAATAAGAAACAATGCTCCTCGAGGGGAATCTCTATCCTTTATATAGGATTCATACATGCAATACCATGGGTCAATACCATGGTTCTTATTAATACCATCTATCTAATACCATGGCCCATGTGCAACTAACTGTGGTCCCTTATTTAAATGCGGTTCAACCACTTACAATTATTAATATGGGCTTTATTGACTCTTTAAATAACTATAACTATGACTCAGCCCTATTACATAAATAAGGGTGTTATAGGACAAAATGACCTCCTCATCAACTCAGAGGTCAAAGATAGCATTGTTAGAAAAATATTATATATGACAGAGAAACGCAAGACATATAATATGCGGAAAAACACAAACACATAAAACCAGAGAGACACAGATATACGTGGTTAACCCAGTTTGGGCTACGTCCACCCCGAACAACCAATCCTTCATTTCTATTATCCATCAAAATGAAGAGACACAACCTACAATAGATCCGCTGTAATATCCTCTATTTTCTCTCACAGTCTCACCTCTCTATTTCCCAATTGAAGAATACACATCTATTACATATCCTCAATACAATGCCCTCATACAAAGAGAGGGGTTGCCTTCTAGGGAAAAAAACACTAAACTAAACATAAGTTATACCGTTAGAACATCCGCCTAATGAACGACCTAGATTGACTAGAAATTACTATACTTTTACAAGGCAATTTTACATATGTTTTTAGCTTCGGGGGCGCTGCCCCCGAAACCCCCCCTGGGGGACTGTTGGCCCCCGGACCCCCCAGCCGGGGGGAATCGGCCCCCTCAAACCCCTGCGTGGGGGACAAGTCCCCCCCGCATGGAGGGGTGTACAAACTTCCTAAGGTATACATCCGGCTGAAACAAAGACCTCTAAATAATCATGCTCCACACCCAACAAGCATGACTAAAGCAAAGACCACAATTGTAGGCCTTGAATGCACACTAACGCTAGTTTTTGCACTTCTAACCTGCTTTATAAAGCTTGTTACCAAGCATAGAGGAGCGTTAGTCACCCTACTAACTCAAGTTGTTAGACCAGGGGGAGTGTTAGTGAAATTAAGAGATGTTCAGTGGGTCAAGACAACGAATCTGCTCACAAATATCTAGATATTTATTCCTAAATTTGCTCAAGAAAAGTAGGGAAAGTCCCAAAAATCGAATTATTTGGGGAAATTCCAATCTAAGAATGAAGGCAAATGGGAAAATGCTTGAAAACAGGGCAGGTTCATGGCTTTTTCCCTAATGAACTCTAGGAGGATCTTGGTAGCCCTAACGTGATTGCTAGATAAGCAGTGAGAGGGCCATTGTGAAAGGGGTCAGAGCATTTGAAAGGATAGCCCACTAAGCTGTTGTGAACTGTCATACACTTGAAGAAGTGAGCTGAAAGAGAGAGAGAGAGAGAGAGGAAGAAGGGGCAAAGGAAGGTTGATACAACGAATGGTTGTAATCACTCTTCCATTATAAATACAGAACTGCAGTTGTGTTCCCTACTCCATAGTGTAAGTAACATTGTTCATTGAGTTGTTCTTTTCGATACTTGTTGAGTTGAGTAGTTTAAGTTTTATACAAGTATATGTTCATTGTGCATTCTTATATTAGTTTTCTAGATTGTATGCTGTGATTTTGTTTGCCTTTCCTTTGTGCAGGAATTGCCTTGGAACCAGCATTGGAAGAGTTCTTCTTGGCTGCATTGAGATCTCCAAAAAAATCTAGAAGGAGATTTGAGGTAAACACTCTTTCCATACTTGGTTAACTGATATTTGATAGATGAACATGTGTATAACTTGGTAGCTTCTGCAGATAATATTACAGTTTGTCAAAGGTCCCGGGAAGGCCTTTGAGGGTAGTTTTCATTCTCCGTACACCGTGCATTTTACCCCATAGCAGAATTCGTGACTCTGCTGGGGACTATACATCTAGTTCCCGGTTTTCCCGGACTCCTCTCAGTTCTTCTCTTTCTTCTAGGAGCTCCCTACTTCTTCAAATCCTTTTCTGATCCACCAACTATCTTGTTACATCCTACTAGTTTGCATTCACCTCATAAACTAATCCTAAAGGCCCTATGTTTGAGCAATTTCCCTCACTAACCCAGGTTAGCAGGCTAAACAGAGCTTTACAAAGCATTGTGCCTATGTACAGGGAGCGTTAGTGGACCAACTAACTCTCTGTTTACACTGAAACAGAGCGTTAGTCTCCCATTTCCATGATTTCCAGTAGTGTCTGTGGACCAAAAGGGGGGGGGGGATTTTCTCATGGGATGAAGTAAGATCTACAACTATATTATGTTAGCAAATTTGGTGTCCTGAAAATTTATTTTTATAAAAAAGTGTTAGTTTTTCTCTCTTAAAATACATTTTTTTTTAAAGAAAGACTGATAGATTGTATTCATCCTTCTGTCAAAATAGTTCTAAGATGCTTCATTTTGGATTTTAGTAGTTGCTAGGAAATATTGGAAAAA